>BPLQ01006995.1:0-137823 GCA_021605075.1 Caerostris darwini | reverse complement strand
TTTTGCACCACAAATCAACCCAACGAACAAAATGAAAAAAGAAATTTTTCGGGTGGTGTTTTTTTTCCCACTATCAAAATAGCTACCTGATGGCCAATTGGCTAATGCTCTTGCCTTTTGGTACCACAGGCTTCAGGGTTCGAATCTTGGCGGTGGCATGCATGTTTGTTAGTGTTTCGGAATCCACGTTAAACTGTGGGTCCCGGTCTAATCAACCCAAAGTATGCACATAATGTCCGTAGAGCGGCAAACAAACCAAATCTCCATCAATGTAGTCTACCGATTGGTGATGACAGGGATGTTCCAGGAAAACCTTTAGGAATGATTATGCTGTCCTATTGATAAAATCTTCGGGCAGTCTGACTGCGATGGGAGATGCTTTAAACTTGTTACAATTTCCATTAAATCTTCTCGTTCCTGAAAGCAGTTATATATACCCCTGCAATATACGCCACTAATGGATTTGAACATGAATCCCACTATGTACTTAACAATTGAGTCTCCTGTCAGGTAATTGATTAAATAGACATGAAACAACGAGCACAGTTAATTTTTCCCAAGTATGTACTATAAGGTTTGACTCGTGGCTCAGTTATAAGATGTGCAGCTTAAAGGCTCGTTCCCACCTAGGCGAGAGACGTGAAGATTCAAGAGGCAAGCGACAAAATTTTTTCGACCCCTTCTCAGCGAAACGTCAAAAATAGCATTACGCCTAGTTAAGTTCCGCTTCGAGTTGAAAGTTGGCCAACTCGGAGCGGTGCATTGCAAACCGGTTTCAGGCGACCGCGGTGAGGCTAGTGATTGGTCAAATTTTTTCACTTGCATCTTCTCGTCTGGGTGGGCACGAGCCTTTCGTGGTTAGAATCCTGCAGCGCAGTCACTACTTTCAGAAAAAAAAAAGAGAAGGAGACTTAATGGCTATTATGATAACGTTTTTAAAGTGTTTCGCATCGATTGTCAGGCTGCCAGCGGGATATTTTTCAAAAATTCTAGGAATTTATGTTAAATAGTTATTTCCATTGCATCCTTCAATAGAGAGTTTTTGATACCATGCGTTAGTTACCGTAGGACGTCCGTTAGCTTTTTCTCCCTAGTGCGCATACTCAGTTTCCTATGAGCATGCGCGCTAGGGAGAAAAAGCTAACGGACGTCCTACGGTAACTAACGTACGGTATGCAAAAACTCTCTAATAATACAATAGCAAAGTTGAGAGAAGAAATTGCAAACCAAGTGTTGAGAGACTTTTCTCAGCAATGAGGCTATCTTGAATCTACAATGAAGATCCTATAAAAGCTATTCTATTATTAAGAAAAAAATATAATTTAATGTATTACAAATATAGCATCTTAGTTTAAAAACATTCGGCCAAAAGGGGGAAAAAAACAAAAAGGAACATCCTTAATAACTTTTGTATTTATCATTAGATCTTCACATAGTGGTACTGTTAGAAATGGCTCGAAGAGAATTAACATGTGATGCAATGCACTTGGTTAACAAAATTAATTAAATTGGTTAATTAACCACTAACTCGAACTTTTTCCATTACGAAACCCGTGACTTTTAGCAGCATGATGAAATTTGTATAAGATAATTTCTTTGTTGGTTTGGTTTAGTTTGTCGGTCTACGGTCATTTTGTGCACACTTTAGGCTAATTAGACCGGGACCTGCAGCTTAACGTGGATTCCGAACCACACACAAACATCCATGCCACCGCCAGGATTCGAACCTTAAGCCTTTAGTACCAAAATCCAGAGAGAGAGAGAGCCAATTGGCCATCCGGCCGCCAATTTCTTTGTAGATGTTGATTAAAAGTTTTGAAGATATAAGGGTGTAAAACTTTCCTGATGTTAAATGAAACTTTCTGTTAATGTACGATATTTCGTGTTCTAAGTAACATATTGTTTTTTAATTTTCGCGCCAGTTGGAAGAAAAAAAAAATTCCAAAAATATAAGCATAATTTTAGTTTGTAGTATTTTTTAAAATCATTAAATATTAAATATCGTTATGAAAAAAAATGAACTATTACATACTAAAATTTTTATGCGGTTGACTTTCTAGTAGCATCAATCCCTAAGATATAATTTTTTTTTCAAATTATTATGAAAAATTTACGAGATATTCAAAAAGATGTCCATTAAGGATCCGATTCCAAATTAAAAAATATACGTTATAAATCTGTTATCGCGTAAACGAAATAGATAACGCTGATGAAAACAGATAACGCTTAACGAAATAATTTAATTCGTTTGATTTAAGTTGTCAAATTTTTTTTTTTTTTTTATGGCATTTTAGTAGATTTTTCCATTTACAAAATATTAATAATATTTTTTAAAACGAAAATAATCATAATTTGACTTCATAAAATATTAATAAATAAAACTTTAAAAAAAAACACAAATAATTTTAATATGTAAATTTTATGCTTTAAATAATTAATCATTTGCTTTACTAAGACGATTGGAATATATATATTTTTTTTTAAATCAGAACTGTGTCGGTCTTTGATTTAATATATAATTGGTTTCATTTACTGCATTTTACTTTTATCAATTAGCAATAAATAACGTGCAAAAAAAAAAAAAAAAGCTCCGCCTTTTTGGCTCCCGACAACTCTTATTGGTCAGAGAATATGAATTTAAATAACTAATACTCAATAGAGATGCTTTGATTTAATGCTCATTAATTCAAATGTTAAAATTGGAAGACAGCATTCGTCATTGTTAGCTGTTTGTTGGCTTAGAAAATTTAAGACGCCTACAAAAAAAAAAAAAAAAAAAAAAAAATGACGCTATTGCAGGGCTGTCTGAAAAACATTTAACCATTCATCACTCATAGGTGTCATTAAAGATTTTATTGAATCTATATGGTATAATTGCAATAAAATAATGAAGTGTAATTATTATTATTTAAATAAGCAATAGGAATTCTTTTTTATTGTTTACAAACGTTTGTCAACGAAATCAAGCAAATTTTTCTTGGTAATCATAACAAGAAGACGGTAAAATAATATTCATTTGATTAAGGAAATGATTGTTATTTTATAGATAGCCCCTTTTCCGTAACTTGAAAATTTATAGGAATTTTGATATGGGTATATTATTCATGACTATTATTATTTCATGGATATATTGTTCTGAATCTTTTGTGCTAAAAATCAGGGTTTCTGTAATGGAAAATTTCGAGTTAGCGATTATTTAACGCTAGTATAACTACGTTGCACCATAATTTAGTTCTCTTCGAGCCAATTCCATTTATACCACTTATGTGAAAATCACAATTTATTAATGATAAATACAAAAGTTATTAAAGGTGACCTTTCTACTCCCAACTGTACAAGCTCATATTAATTGTCTTTTCTTTAATAATTTGGTGCGGTTGTTTTTAAGGATGTATGCATTTTGTGTAAGCACATGTAGAATGTCTTTTAAGTTAATGCAAATACACCTTAAAAAAAAAAAAAAAAACTTTTGCACAAAAACTGTTTTTATAAATATATGAAAAAAAAAGTAATTGAATTTATTTTACAAATCCTCTTAAATACATAAAATTAAAATCGCGGAAAAAGTCTGGAGTCGATATAAAAAATCCTAGTAAGGAGTCTGAAATGGCTATTCGTGGCATTCAACCCTGGAATATAATATATATATATAGGGGTGGTGTTATTCTTTCGCAACCGCTTCCATCACTTTCAATTAGTAATAAAAAGAAAAATATAAAAATAAATGTTTCCATGTTCTATCTTCACACACTCCCCCCCTACATTTCTTTTTTAATTAAGAATAATTTCCCTCTTTTTGGAATGCACGCTAATTGATTCCAAATTGAATTAGTGTACATAAATACAGTGCTAATGCGCACTAATTGAATTCGAAATTCAATGCATCTTGCAAGGTATGTGAAGTAATTAATTAATTATTTGTGTAATTGAATTTCTAAGAACCGTTTTATTTTGAATTCTTTCCAGTTTATGGTAGAGCTAGCGTTTTGATATTTCTTCATGCTTAGGAAATTTTAATGTAGAATAGTTATTTAGAATGGAGCTCTGGGAAAAATATGTTTATTATTTTAAAGCACTAATAGAGGCTCATAGGCTTATCTGAAAAGAAGTGATACAATAAGGAAAAAAGAGACAACAAAATTTAATAATTAGTTTTTCTAAAAGAAGTATTGAAATGACCAGATTTTAAAGTTGTTTATGTTTTCCGTTGGGAAGTACAACGTAGATCTATCTCCTCGTGGTGCACTCCGGACAACATCTTATGCGGCAAAGTGAACTACAATCACGGCCTTCAGTCTGGTTCTCAGTGAGAGTTCATTTGATTTGTCCCACAACAAGAGACAGGATAGTTAAAAAGATCCTTAGGTCTCCTTCTTAAGCAGTCACAAGCCCTGGTACAATCTTATTCAAAATATTCTAAAGTGGCCTAAAGAAAAATTGATTGCATTGCTACGGCTTTTCCGTGGTCTCGACTGTCTCCTCAAGCACCTTCACACAATTAAACTACTGACTCCTGATCCCCTCTGTCTCCTGTGTGATAACCAGGAAGAAATGGATATGTTCTATTTCTGCACTGCCTCCTGTTTCTTTATGGAACCTTTATTGGATTTCCAGATTTAAGTTGATTAATTAATTGATGACTAATTAACTGATTGTGATTAACTGATGTTATTTGTTTTTATCTTGTTCTTTATTTTTTTAATATTATATGTTGTCCTGTAAAGTTTCCGTTGTAAATTTAAAAAAAAAAAATTTCCGTTGAGTTCTATTCTACATTCTTGCTAAATATAGTCTTTATATGTCAATTAAAATATTGTATAAAGAACATAAAGGCCGGTCCCTCAAACTCCTGTCTTTTCAACACCTCTTTCTATTCGTTTTTCGATTGAAAAAATAATTTTCTGAAGTTAAAAAATCGTTTAAAGAAATGGTAATTTACAAAATCTGAAAATAAAATGAAGATTCAAGCATTTGCGGTCTAGCAAATAAAACATAGCATTGCTCGATTGCCGAAGATAAAACATTTTTAGTTTGGTTACATTTTCTTCAGAAATATCTGTGCAGTATTAGAGATTTTAAATATCTCGCCTTAAATAAAGCAATAATTCCAGTAATTTTTTTCCACCTTTTTTATCTGTTAGCATTTATTTTTAAGAATATAATAATGTTAGTATGGAAAATAGTTTAAACGCTTAATTCTGTAAGTCTTATTTTGTTTTTTACAATAACCAACACAATTATTAAAATCAAGTACAGAAATAAATCAGAGTATAAAACCAGCAGAATTGCATTAGCAGTGGACATCCAACTAAATTTTCCCGATAATACTAAACAGATGCAAGCACATCACTCACATTAAATTTTAATTAAATGTTTTACTACACACACATTAAACATATATGTATTAGCACATATAATCCGTTGCAAACTTCAGAAAAACTTATTAATACATTTATATCAAACAGATAAATTGATAAGTTTTACATCAAAGAGATAAGCTGCTTCTTTCATTGTTAGCATACATATATATTCGAAAATCTTCGTATTCAAGATGCAATGCGTTTGTTTATTTTAGTTTTATTAACTTCATTTTAATTTTTAAAACTGTAATAATTATCGTGTAAGTTATATTTATTTATCCATTAGAGCCTCATAGTAAACATTTTTTGTTTTCCCGTCATTTCCAAGCACGTATCAATTTTTTTCCACTCCAAAGTCTAAACATGGCAGCATATATCTGACCATGACTAAACCGGTCCCAGCAGTAAGTGATTGCTCCTGTTTATAAGCATAGTAAAAACAAATAGCCAGAACTGTATTCCTTTGAATACGAATGTCGTATCGGATATTACCAAGGATATATTGAGAATAAAGACGTCTTCTTTAGCACAGCTAATTTATCCCTATCTCATACTTAGAAATGCTCTCCCGTCCTAAATTCACCGTATAGCTATCAAATTTCGTATTTCCAGTGGAAATTTCTTTGAATTGAACTACAGTAACATAATGGAATTGGCAATATTTTGCGGGTTGCAACATTGGCGATTCAATCAATGGGTACACAAGTCTAGGAATAAACGGAGACATTTTTGTTTTTAAAATGGAAATGTACTTTTTTTTCCCTTGTTTATTAAAAAACAGGTAAAATTGCAGAACAGGGGCCGTTTAGATTTGTGTCAAAAATTATTTTTGCCAAGTAACAGGTTGCAATTGTGAGGTGAATTGCAAATAGTACCAGAACCTAGGTTACCACATTTGGCAACTTATCTCTCAGTTGGTGCTACACAAAAAAGTCGTCAAATTCCAACGACCCCTATTTTGCAATTTGGTCAAAATAAATTTTAGATGGTTGTAATTTAACGGCTAGTATGTTTTATTTATTGTAAGTCAGCCTGTCTATGAACAGTAGTACAACAACATAGAAAATAACGTCGACCATGAAAAATTTCTCAACTACGAAAAGGCCACTAGGCCTGATTGGCCTGAAACCTAATTGGATTTCGAAAAAAAAACCAATTTCAGTTGATCTAGGCTTTGTATTAAAAGTATTCCTGCCAATTTTGATGAAAGTAGACTGTAAATTGTGGCAGTACATAGGCGGACACACCCACACTCAAACTTTGATATATATATATATATTACGTTAGCATCTTATATATATGAACAGTACTACAACGTAAAAATAACGTCAACCGTGAAAAATTCGCCATCCACGAAAAAAAGTCGCGTAATTGGCGTTAAACCTGACTGGGTGAGTTCTTAAGGAATATTGATCGAATTTCGAAATTTTTTTTTTCAATTGATCGTAGTTTTGTATTAGAAGTATTGCTGCAGTATTAGCTTTGCATTAAAAGCATTTTCTGCTTCGCTGCTGTAATTTATGCACTTACCGATTTTAAACAATTTCTTACACTTTTTTGTAGAGAGAGTTTGAATGGATGAAATTTCAAGGTTTTTGTATTGCCAATGCTATGATAGTTTTGTTATACGATTTGCATGTAGCGAATACTGTTGTAGATATTATTGTGCAAAATGATCATGTTAATGATATGTTATAGTAGATCGGTAAGTGTTATATTAATCGGTTAATTGAAAAGTTGCTTAACCTGTTCTCCTGAGTATGTTCTGTGCGTATGACATTAATGTGAGCCATTTTTTATTTAAAAGGTTTTCTGTTTAAACCAACCCTTCCTTCTTTTTACTCATACAACTGATAAAAAATCAAAAGCATTTGAATTCGGAAATAAAAGATGTCGTATAGATAAGTTTAAATGAATTAATTGTTAGCTGAGTTATAGCATCATCGTTTTATAACGTTTCTCAATTATACGATCAGATTAAAATGTCACAAAAAGATACAAGCCAACGGTTTTTTAAATAATCAATTAAATTATGTATTTATATCTTTGATTTTAAGCCTATCTTTTTGAATGTTGAATATATTTTTAAAATCTGCACTTTCTGGCAATGGCAGAAATGTACAATAATACTTTAATAACTGCAATTTGTTATTATTTTATAATTATAATAACTACATAAACAATAAGACATTATGATGTAGCATGCGTTAGTTGTGTATTGTAACATTTCGGCCTATACTAGACCTATAACGGCTTGCAAGAAGAGGACCACTTTCAGGTTCATGGAAATCATTTTCACTTCAATTTTTATATATAAGCATTATATATATACATGCAGAACTTTATTTACTACAAATTATTATTTACAAAAATGAAAAATAAAGAATTAAATTTAATTCGCAAGTGCAGTTCACTTCAAGGCCGGAGAATTTCGGTGTTTTCAAGTCTACGTCGAATCTTTTTCACCAGGTCTGCGGCAAATCTTAATCATCACACGGTGTGATACACGAAACCGCAAGGGACTCATGCTAGAAACAGACTTAAACTCTGGAATGTTCTGTCACTTCAAAGAAAAAGAGAAAAACAACACTCTTTGTCGAATTCTCCTGCACTTCTCCAAAAATCTCCCTTTAAGCAAATTCGTCAAGGAAGAGAGGGGGGTCAGCTTCCCTCACTTCTCATGAGAGTCGACACTTTCTCAGCCCATGGTTTATTATAACCCATCACGATACAACAACTGATGGCGTAGTCGATATTCCATCTGTAATTATTTTGACTTATGAAGGTCGCACAGCTAATCGCTAATTTCAAGAGTCTCATTATATATGACACTGAATATCTGCTATCAGATTTGAGTGGCAGGTTTGTTCTCACTAGTACAAAATACTAATTGTGTGTATTATAAATATCCACAACACTGCTTATCTACTGCCAAATTTTAGTGATGGGTTGTTATTATGCACTTACCAAAGAATATACATTTATCTCATCTTGGAAACCCGTGAGTAGTTTACACATGGAGCACCCGTAGGTTAGAAGTTTGGCTTGGCTCCGTGTCGCCGAAGAAGGAGGTTTAGTGCCTTGCGGGAGTACTTTTAAGGGCAACTAGCCCACAATTTGCGTATCATATAGGAGAAAACCCGAAAAACTCCCACCGGGGAGTCCGACTAACGAGGCAAGATGTTGAACATCATAAACGCCATCGAGTCCCCTCGTTTTTTGAAACAGTGTCTACAACAAAGCCGCTGGTTGCTTTTGTATTGTGGGATCACAAAATTTAATTTGATTGAGCCCGGACACTTTTAAATTTGCATTTATGGCATTAAACTATGTGACAATATTAATGTAAATTCGAATATTTTATCAAAAATTTTCGCTTTTAACGAACAATTTTTTTTTTTTTTTTTTTTTAATTACCTCCTTTATGGATTTATATCCTCATAATCGTCTTCATTTCTGACTATATAAGAAAATTGATTAACAAAAAAATTTCGTTTCACTATTTTATGTTTAATCTGTTTTGACAATTTTTGCGGACAAATTATTATATTATGTGCTTAAATACTTTTGTATAAAATAAAATAATATTCTTTGAAAAAAAATTATGTGGGTACAGCATCAGACCTGATGAAGAAAATATGCCAAAGCTCCCCGTTCAAAATAACCTGTTTTTTTATGTGAATCTACAGTTTATATAGAATTTTTATTATAAAAATAAAATTTTTGAATGATAAAATTTTAATTATTTGACAAGCACGTGGAGTGGAGAAAGAAGTATTGGCGGCAAAAATTTTATATTGGTTGTTATTTATATTGGTTGCATTTCTCTAATACGTCCTGATGTAAATTAATAAATTTGGAAGTTACAATATTTTAAATAAAATAATAAAGAGAGAAACATTTCGAATGATGCTAAAAGGATATATACTATTTAAGGGGAAAAAAATTTACTTATGCTTATGATAATTAAAAAATATATATTTAATGAACAATATCACTAATTTAGCGATAATATTATACTACTAACTATTCAATTGTGAATATCAATTATATATATATATATATATATATATATATATCAATTATATATAAAATTCCATAACTGATATATATATATATATATATCAGCTATGGAATTTTCATTACTGACAGTGAAAATTAGAAAAAAAATGTAGATTTTTTTAATGTGCATGAAAAAAAAATAATACGAAGTCTTTTTGAAATTATATAAATTCTTATCTAATTCGATAACATTTTCCTATAATTTTCAAATCAGAGGAATTGCATTATTAATTGAATTTAAAAAAAATTTATTTAATAATTTTTTTTTTAATTCTACAATTATAAATCAATAATGAGGTTAAGTGCCCAATACAAAAGAAAAAAAAAATTGCTAAAATAGAAAATTATATAATTTTTTTTTATGCATTATATAACGCATTTTTTTTGTTATTATTATTTGTTTACATACACATCTTAAATGTAAGTTACCAGATGAAATGATCAAAACAGGTTGTTTCTACCCCCCCCTTCTCGTCCATTCTTCCATAAAAGAAGCAAAACCTCTACATCCTTTTTGCAGCTTTGGCAACCTGAGATCTAGCTATTTTGATCTCACAACTTGTAATATGTGTTGTGTGCACCCCCCTCCCCCTTCCTCCTTTTCCTTCACGTCCACTTACTAACATACACGTGCCGTGTTTCTACCTTATTCGAATTGTGGCATCACGGTCTACTAATATTGAAAGGAAAAATGAGAATTCTTAAATTTTTTAAAAATTTAAATCATATATTGTCAACTCAAAACTGCTTGTAGAACTTTGATCATATCTGTGAAATGATGATGCTCTGCATGGTTGCCATGAAAAAAAAATTTATTTTATGAAAAAAAAAAAAATTTATTTTATAATTTTTCAAGTGCGGTTTTGCTGTTACTGCTCTGAGAATTGCGCCATGTGTGAAAAATTAATGTATCATTCGCGGTTCTACGGTTGCCATGGTTGAATTATTTTTCAAGAAATATTGCTCAGAATTTCATTTTTCGTTTCTTATTAGTGACATTTTTTTATATGCACTATACATATTTTAATACTGATTCTGATTGGGCAACTATTGTTGCTGCATCATGTGACTTAATTCTATAAAGCTATTCGCCTTTTATCTAACGCGGATGGAGGGGTAAAAATTGGATGGTCACGTGACCTACCGAGACGCCATGTTGGAGAAATTGTTATAATAATCATCTGCGCTTGTGTGAAAAATGAAACCAATGTCAATCAACACATTTTAAAATTTATTTAAAAATTCATTGTTATATACATGCAAGTGATTTTTGTGGAGCTCTGAACGCTGATTATCGTATTGTGCTTCGATTTCTGTTCAAATAACCCGCTGCTTTAAAGTAACTGTGATATAAAAGGTGGGTTTGTATACCTAACGGTAAAAATTCGAGTTGCCGATTTTTGTTATTGGACTCGTCCCGCGTAAAAATGAAGCCGGCTTCTTGATTTTATTTTTTTATAATGGAAATTTGTTGTTATATGTATTTTGTACTTCTGAAAATCTCTCCGTATACCGTATGATATATTTGTTTACTAAAAAATTATGCGAGAAGGGATTGTTTACATAAATATGTAAACAGCATTATATGTTGTGTTTACATATACATACATACATACATATTTACTATTATAAACTTACTTCGAAATTAATCCTATATACAAATTTATCATTCTAACATAAAGTGTTGCATAATTATTATTACAGCATGGAATAGTTTTGAGTTTGTTAATATTTCAATAAATTGAATTTTTATTTTTTATCAGTGTTAAAAAATTTGTTGTAATTTATATTCATTTATTTTTACTATTTTATAATACACAAAAAAAATTTTTTTAAGAAAATACCTTTTTTATTCCGAAATTTGTTTGGTTTTAAAGTAAAATAACAATTATTTACTTAATTAAAATCCAGAATGTAAATGTTAGGTTTTTTTTTTTTTTTTTTTTTTTTTTTCACTCTAGAAAAGGCTTAAAACTATTTAATTTATAACACAAGGAACTTTTTCTGGCTTATAATTATTTTTTAATTACAATAATGATCATATTTCGAAACTTTGTAATTACTATTGAAGTGTCATTATTAATGTGTGTTTTTCCCAGGCTGAAATTGTCTTCAATAATTAATTTATTGTGCTTTATTTATTAATTATCACAAAAATTTAGTTTATAAACTGCATTAAATTTAAACTGGTGTTATTGTATGTTTTGTAATTTATTAATTATATTTTTGATGATTGTTAAAATCACATTTTAAATTATTTAGTAATAACTGTATGAAAACCATGGAGGCTCTCCTTTTTTTCCCCTCCATATAGTATTCTTTAAGTAATATGTAAATCACAAAATATTAAATAAAGCATTTAATGCATTATATTTTGTGTAGCTTTTTTTAATATTTTGTTTAAATGATACTGATTGAGATATTTGTTGAATATGTTTGAGGACAATGTAATTTTATTTAATATTTTAACTAATAATTAATTTTATTTAATATTATAAAATTATTAACATTTTAGTGTCCTATATTCTCAAATTGAATGCGAGACAATATGTGAAAGTAACATTTTAGAAAGTTCTACTAGGATAATAATGATATTTAAGAGATAAAAGCTTAAAAATTTGTCTTATATTAATAAAATAATTTATTCAAAAATGGAATTGATATGTATAAAATATAACATTATTAATTGCAACCTGTAAAATTGAAATTTAGAAGAGGAAAATACTTAATGTTGAATTAACATATTATTTAGGTATGAAATTCTGGACATTATTAAAAATAAATATTTAAACTCAGTTGTGATAGATTAAAAAAAGTGTTTGAATGTTACTAAGCTTATAGAAACACTAAAAGTTACATGCCACTAGGCAATAATTGACTACAATAAAAGCTTTGGCATGACTTAAATATTGAGGTGATTATCGTAAAATATACTTGATATTTATTCTGGAGCTTGGGGAATAGTATCCTTTATAATTCAATTAGTTTATTTTTATTTTATTTTTAGATTTATATTTCGGAAAATTATGAATGCCGAATACTTCAAGAAAAGGCAAAATCATTTATTTCAGCTTCTATTTATTATATACTTTTGGTAGGCAAAAGTAAATTTTTCCTCTTTTAATATTTTTCTTCTTAACTACATAAATTTAGTTTTAAAACATTTACAAATTGTTCTTTAAAGTGTTATACAGTTGTTTATTTGATTTACTTACATGTAATTAAACAAAATTAAATTTATTAGTTTTTATTACTAGTAAATCTCTCTTTCTGTTCACTTCATTCTGGAAAAGTTACGAATATTCTAACATTATTCAATCATTTCTTTTAATTTTATGCAGTATTAAAAACTGTGATAAATATCCTTGCAGTGGAACATATATATAAATATTAATTGCTAACCACTGCTTAATATTCTTGCAGTAGTTAGAACAAATAATATTATTATATAATAATTTTTATGCTGTATAAATATTAATTGTTCATTTTATGAAATTTACCTTTGTTTCTAAATAAGTACATATTTTATATTGAAGGTTTAGGATAAAAATTTATAGTACTTTTATTGTTTTAAAAAAAAATTCAGGTTTTTGTCTTAAGATTACTCTTATTTTTTTAAGTAGTACTCTGCATTTCAAAAGATAAAGAAAATGTGTGATATAACAGAGAAGTACAATATTTTTGAAATTTTGTTGATAAGTTGGTGGTCAGAATAATGATTCATCTATAGAGCTACTGAAAGTTAATTTAACTTTATTAGGAAAAATTCCACATTTTAATTATTTAAGCTAGTCATTTGTAATATAAATGGTATCCATATGAAAAGTAATAAATTATTTTGTTGGGGTGTGCCAGCTGAATAGTGGAAATAATTCTTTTCTTTTAGGATCTGTCAATGAAAAAATTGGCAAAATCTAAAATGGTAGATATTCTATAAAAATTTAAAGGTAACCATGATATTAATCCAGTCATGACTGGAAAGATAGATCCATGGTTTTCAAAGAAATTGTCTGTTTTGAAGGTGAAAGAAAATGGAACTTAAATTTCAGAAATGTAGTAAGATGTTATTTTAACAAATTTAGGCCAAATGAGTCTTAATGTTATTAGTTACAACTCGTAAAATTTATTACAGGAATTAATTTTGTACAGGAATTTTTGAAAAACTTTTTATTAAGCCATTCTCCTTATTTTTAAGTAACATCCCTTAACTTTTAATTTAGAGAGACCAATTATTTTATCTATCCAATTATATCATTTGAAATTATGGTGATCAAATAAAATATTAATTGAACTAATTGATAAAAAAAATTGTATATTCTTTTTAAAAAGTTTCACTGATTAAATTGAATTTTTTTTTTAGCCTTCAATTAAATATTTTTAATGAGAATTTTTAAGAATTTATTAATTTTGAGAAAACTTTAGTACATTCTTCAAAGATTTAAAAATGTTTTCAAAAATATTTTGGAGTTAATTAGTCGCTTGAACAAATAAAGAGTTCTAAATGGATAGGGAAAAAATATTAATTTGTAATGATTTTCCGTAATATTTTTTTATTTTTTATCATTCATTTCTATTTTTCTCTAAATTTAATTTAACACAGATGTAATTAAACACTTTGGAACAAAAAAAATTAAATTTTATATAAAGAATTTTAGAAAATTAGTATTCCTCTTTATAAAAGTTATTACTTTGAAAATGTAGATGTCTCATTTGTATTTCTACAAATGTTTTTTTTTTAAGAAGTTAAATTAAACTAAATTGTTTCAACTTGCTGTTCTTGTAATTTTTTCTGTTTTTGTTATTATTGCTAAGCTTTTCTAATTAATTATTTTCACTTTAGAAATTTTTTTCTTACTCATTGAATAAGATGATTGACTTGCAGCTAATCACTTAAAAACAGATCTAAAGTTAAAAAATTAAATGTACATTCATGTAAGCAACATGAATTAATCTTGAGATTTTTTATATGGGATTGGATCTGTTTATACTTGGTTAATAATTTCGTAGTTTTATATTCATTTTTATCAAATCAGTATTTATTTTTAAAATTTCTGAAGTTAAAATACATAACTTTGTAAAATTTATATGAAAATGACGGACAATCTATATTTATTTAAACGATTAAAAAATTTTAATGTGTGTGTGAAAATGAAAAAAAAATATCATAGAAAGTTTGTTACTGTTTACTGTTAGTATAAATTTTATAAAATGAAACTTTGTGTTTTTATTAGTTGTAAATTTTTTTTAAATATATATGTAGTAAACAAATGTAGTAGTTTTGTATAAATAATAGCAATGAATGTTATAAAAATATAGTTTATTTTTTTTATACACGGAATTCTTTAAAAAAGGAATTTAAGAGAATCAATTAATAACTCGTTAAAAAGCTTACTTCAAAATTTTAAAAAAATAATTAGCAGAAAAAAATATTGTATTTATGTAATGTGAACTATTTTTCAAGATTTATAGGAAGAAAAACTTGTCATTAATTTAGCTGTCTAATTTTAGACAATAATCAGGCATAAGAATTTTATACTGTTTAAATTCTAATTAGTTTTCTTATTTTTTCAGAACTTTTTTTATATGGATGAAGAAAAGACAGCAGATTTTTAGTAGAAGCAGTTTCTTCAATGTTTTTACATATTGCATATTTTTCAATGTTTTTAAGAAAATAGAAACATTTTTTTAGTTTTTGGAGTTCATTGATAATATCCATGTTTTAAGATGGATTCTGTTATCAATGGGGAAGTTTCTGAAGAATGCTTGAATGATATAAAAGAAGCAGATATCATTTCCGAAGATGTGAAAGATCCTATACTACAGGATATAAATGCATCAAAAGCTGATGTATCGAAAGTAGATGGTAAATTTATCAGTACTCCAGTTTGTGAAACTTCTGAAGAAAGAGAAAGTTCAGATGAAAAAATTCACTTGCCTTCTAATTTAACAGATTTAGAATTGGATAATTGTAGTAAGTTAAGCACTTCTGTAAAGGAAAATATTGAAGAATGTGAAGAAATTTTAACACAAAAAGAAAATGGAATATCAAATTCAACCAATTTAGATGCTAAAAAATGTAATACTTCAATTATGAACGAAAATGAAAAATTACATATGGATATAATTAATGATGTGCCTGCAGTTGAAGAAGTTCCTAGTAGTTTGATTGTGAAAGAATTGCCATTTGTGGAAGACAAATTACTTGTTCCTTCTTCAGGTGGTGACCTTTCAGCTGTGGTTGAAGAAAGTGAAAATGATTCAATTTTTTGCTCAAAAAAGTATGATGAAAAAGAAGATAATGTATCATTAATTGAAGAAGACTGTATTGCATTAAATGATCAGGAATTAGATTTAAACAATTCAAATGATTTTAAAAGTAAAGCAATAAATGAATTGAAAACTGCAACATCTGCAAAACATTTTAAGGCTGGAAGTTCAGTAATGAGTTCCTGTGAAAGTCCAATTAATGTTCTAAAACAAGAATCGAAACAAATGTCTCAAGACAATAAAATAATAGATTTAAAGAAAAAATCCTCCAAAGCTCCATCTAATCAAGATGTTGAGTCTAGTATCTTTCAGTCTAATAATGAAAATGCTGTAAATAATGTGCATATAGATGATGAAGAGCCACTGAATTTCTCAACTGTTAAAGAACTAATATCTACAAAAACATTAAACTCTGATTCTAAAACATCTGATGTTAATAATTGTGTTGACTTATCAATAAACAAATGGTCACAAGATAATCCTCTTGATAAATTGAATGAACATTTGAAGTCTATTGGGGCTGATAAAGAACGAACACCTTTGAATAATATTCAAGGAAGTGACATTTGTCCTTTGCCAAAGGTAGTAGAAAAAAATAATTCATCTGTAATATGTGACAAAGAAAATAAAAATGTTGATTCTCATCACCATGAAAGAAATAGCAAGGAGTCTTCTGATAGCTTTGTATTTTCTGAATTATCTAATGAAGAAACTGGATTTCCTGATGTGTTTACAGGGTTAGTAACAATTGGTAAATATATATCTGTTAAGGGAGATTTTACTCTTCGCAGCAGTGAAGCACTAGTGGAAAGTCCATCGTTAGTTGCTCCCTATTTATTAAAAGAACCAGATAATTTCCCACCAAAAGGGAAAGAGTCGAAGTCGGAGGCAAAAGACTTCTTTCATTCGGCAGCTGGAGAAATCCTTATAGGGATTGGCATCAGCAGAGTCAATGAGTGGTTTCACAAAGATATGGTTAGAATAAAAAAAAAACAAATGAAAAGAAATGGGGTAACTCCTCAGCTTGAAGAAGAACTTAAAATGCATGAAAATTTCTATGCTGAAGCCAAAAAAGCTAATAGTGTATATTCTTTTGCATATAAATCTTGCAAAGTATGTGGTTTTACTAGTGAATCATCTATTGTATTGGAAGGTCATTTGTTGGTACCTCATATTACTCAACGTAGAGAATATCAGTGTAATTTCTGTGACTCCATCAACCGAGATCCAAAACTTATGCTTGAACATATGTTAAATGAGCATGGTAAAGTGGGTCGTATTCAGCCTCCAGTTCTTTTCTTTGAGTGTCCTTATTGTTCCTTTGAAAGTAATTCAAAAGTAAAATTAAACAATCATTTAGCAAAATGTCAACGATATTTTGATCATGGTATAAACCAAGCCCCTCCTAAAGATTTTGAATTTCCAGCCCTTACACCTAAACCTATTACTGTAGCTGTTGTGAAAGCATATGAAAAGTCATTGGGCTCTATGCAAAGAGGTCGTGGAAGGCCAAAGAAGGATATTTCAGAGTCATTGCATATGAATCAATATGCAACCAATGCAAATCTGGTACCATTAGCTCCAAATCACATGCCTGCATTCAGAGCTAGTTCAAATTCTCCCCTAGCTGATAGTTTGAGTATGCAAAATCAAATTATATCTCCTATTCAAATGCCAAATATGAATGTAAGACCTGCTCATGGTAATTTGATGAATCAACTTCGTCCTGCTATTTCACATTTACATATGCCAGCACCCAATCGCTTTTTTCATTTTGTTAACCCTACTGGGCAAGTAATGCCTATAATGGGGAATAATCATTTAGTTACTTCACCATCACAATTTCCGTTTTCTCCTACCATTGAAACAAGTGTAAGTAAAAAAGCAAATTCACCCAGTTTCAATCCTATGATTGCAACTAACTTGAGGCAGCAAAACTCCTCTAAAGGAATGCCTAGTGTCACAATAACTCCTTTGCCTAAACTGCAAGGACCTTATCCTGTTCCAATGGCTAAGCCATCTACTGCATCTGGAAGCACATCTATGCAATCAAATAGTTTAGTTGTTTGTGAAATATGTGATGGTTATATCAAGGATCTTGATCAATTGCGCACTCACATGCAGTTAATTCATAAAGTTAAAATACATCCTAAAATGCTTGTGAGTCGTCCTCCTCTTAATTGTCAGAAATGTCAATGGCGATTTTTTACTGATCAAGGTCTAGAACGTCATCTTTTAGGTGCACATGGCCTAGTTACTTCAAACATGCAAGAGTTGGCTAACAAAGGTAAGGATGCAGGATGTTGTACTATTTGTGGCAGGGTTTATGCCAGTAAACTTGTTAATCATATGAATCAGGTTCATAAGATAACCTTAAAGCCAGCTCATCTTTCTTACAAATGTACAGTATGTTCAGCAACTTTTAATTTATATAGGTTATTTGAAAATCATGTGTACCTCGTTCACAGTGGTGCTGCTAAACGTTCAGCTGATGGTAGATCTAGTCCATCAAAACGAATTAAATCTGTTGATGATTCTGCAGGTGTTGAATCTTTAAATCACAAAGACAAAAGCTCATCAAAAGAAGTTGGAGATGAGAATGTCAACAAGTGCAAAGAGTGTGGAAATAAAATAAGTAATGATAAGAAATCACATGAGAAATGTGATAAGTGCCTCAAATCTGATGAACTAATTCAGGGTACTTTAAGTACTAAAACATTAAACGATGAGCTTAAGAAAGAAAAAAAAGTTGAAAGTGCAGCAGCTTTGGTTTGAATCTGTTCAGTTAAGGAGAAAGAAATTGGTGATGAGAAACTAAATAAATGACACATTTTTAAATTGCATCAGATATTTTTCAAATTTCCATGTGCAAGCTATTAGATACTATTACTCATTCACAAGAATTCCTCATAATCTTCTTTGTGAATGCATCCATATGTTAATTCATTTAATGTAAATATAATTCATTCTATCCCAATTTAATGATGTACAGATTTTGTGAATAATTGCTCTAATGTTCTGTACTGAATCATGTTTGTACTTAGACTTGATTTCAAGTCCAAAATCATTTTTGAGTGGAGGAAAAATTGTGTCATTCAAAACTGTTTCAGATCATTGCCTTATATTTGGTATATGTTTATTAACAGGCACACATTGTTGGAGAATTAGGCAAGCTCACTGTTGATTTTTGGAAATTGCAAAAATTAATTTTATATTCTCTGATTAGATATAGAATTTGCAAATTCCTTCATATTGTGAGAATTTATATATAGATTAAAATTTTTCATAATAAAATTTAATTATATATGAAATATCGTTAGAAAAAAATTTTAATTGTTATTTTAAATCATCTTACAAGTTCAAATTATATTTAATGCATTATTTATTTTTCATCAAGTGTTTTTTAGCAATATTTTAAATTAAAAGTTAATTCAAAGTTTAATGTAGAATTTGTCTTTATCATTTATTTAAAATTTGAATAAAAGTCTTTTAATATCAAAATCTTTAATTGAATATATAAAATTATGTGCACCTTAAAAAAAGCTGAAATTTTATGTTTTCACATTGATCAAAAATAATAATTATATATAGAATAATTGATCAATTCTTTTTTTTCCTTTAAATGATTTATTTTAGATAAAATAAATTTGCAATTTATTTTTTACAGTTTTATGATTTTGTTCTAATTTATTTAGTTGGGAATTTCTTATTAACAATTTAAATTTCTCAATGAATTGAGTGAAAAAATTACTAACAATTGTTTAAAACTAGATTATGAGATGATGTGAATAAAGTTTTAAAAATATTCATAAAAGATTAAGAATGCTTTTGTCATATCTACAAATAGAAATATTTTTATAATTTCACACTAAAAATGTTGTTATAATGTTAATTTTAAGTTTGCCATAAGAAAAATGGAACTTTATTCTAATGAATCATCTATATTGTTTAATTGTTGATTTTACCATTCTATTTTTAAAATCAACTGAATATTTAGAATTGTTTCAGTAACTATATTTAGAAATGTTTCAGATATTCAGTTTCTGAATATTTAAAATCTGAGATTAACCTATTCAGTTATATGTTAATTTAATTTTTTTTCTAAGTTTGGTTACTTTAAAATGTAACTGATGATATACAAAGAAAAAGGTAATATTGCTTAATATAGGATTTAGGATATAAAATACTACATTGGAAAGGGGATATTCAGTCACATTAGAAGAGAGAAAGTCTTAAATTACTTATAAAGTAATGAAATTTTTTAATTATAAAAATATTTAAAAATCTGTATCATGATACAATTTTGAGACAAAGTTAAGTTTTTTTGATGTTGCAGTTAGAAAACTAAAAATTATTCATTGCTTTAGAAAATCCCACTCCAAATAAGGCATTGCTTAAAACATTTAACATCCATTCATATTTTAATAACAGTAAATAATGTTTAAATATGTTAGATGCAAAAATTTTAAAATATAGAATTCTATGATTGTAAAAAAATTTCTCAAAAGGGAATCTTGTTGAATAATTATTTCCGATGAATTAATAAAATAAATATTACGGTTCCAAATCCACAGTGTTTGTAAGCTGAAGCTTGTACTTAAAAAAAAAATTTTTATGTATTGATAATTTGTCTGAATTATATTCAGAACTTTTCAATATTCTGTTTCTTTTCTTGCTTTAGTAATATTAATTCATTCAATTATAATTAAATATTGATGTAATTTATATTCATGTTTTATTTTTCATTTCATCAAAAAAATGTTTTGTTAAGTAATGTATAATTTTATTAATTGATGAAAATGTTCAGTGTGTATTAAAATGCCATTTATAATAAATATTCAATTATAGACTGTTTAAAAAAAAAACTTTTTATTGTGATAACCATGAAACTGGCTGCTGTTATCCCCCTCACTAAAATAACTATGTAAATATATAATATAATTTTATAAAAAATATGTATCAACTTCCTAGCAATCGTGCAATTCTTTAACACATGCGATATTTATAAGCAGGATATTAAATGTATTGTAAAATATGTGTAACTTTTTAAATTTTTACCCATAAGACTTTTATTTTAATATTTTTTGTGTACTTAATTTGAAAATAACTATAAAACAATATTATTCTTAATTCATATTGCTAACAGGAATATGAGAAAGCATGAACTTTTTATTATTATTTCTAATTTATTGAAATTATTAAATTTCAAATTGTATAGATATGTATTAAGTTTTTTATTATTTTATGCAATCAGGCTTAAGATAAGTTTTAGAATTTTCCTATGTACATTATTAAATAAAACTTGTATCTTAATGTTTCATGTTTGAATAGTAAATTGTTTTAAATAAATATATGTAGTCCTGCAAAAGGAATAAACTATTAAGTTTTTTTTTTTCGTATTTTACAAAATCTCATTTTTTATAAATCCATCATTGTAATTTTGTTGAATTGCTTTGAAATGTAAAGTTTCTGAATTAAATTAGAATCAAAAATTAAAATATATATATATTTATTTTCTTAAATATTTAAGTATTGGAAAGGGATGCAAGTTCATTAACAAGAAATATGAAGTTTTATAATTTCTATCTACAAGTATAGTACTAAAATTGAATGAATTTCACAAGCATTTTAAGATGTAACAAAAACAGAGTTTTATTTTATAAATTAAGATATTATTTCTTCATGAATATTTGCATAACCTTTTATGTGTGCCTGTTGATATGCTAGTCTTTTTCAGAAAATGTCCTTCTAAAGGAGTAAAATTTGTTTCATTTTTACTCAAGATCCTAGTTACTTATCTAAGTACAGTAAAACTTGAAAAGCTTTTCTGTGATTAGAAGACCTCTTTTGTATTATAATAAAAACCTTCATAATTAAATCATTTTCAAATGATATTGTTGTATTTTCTTTTTAGAATTCAACACACATTTGCAAAATAAAATAATTTTATCACAATTCTATCTTGTCTTAATTTTTAAATGGTATTTTATTAATTGTAATATTTAGTCTGTCTGTAAGATTGATAGCTAAAATATTTTTAATTAGAGCATTGCAAGGTGAAATTTCATACAAATAAATTCATCCTTAATTCCTATTGGTGAAGTAAAAAATTTTCGAATTACATACTAATTTTTCATTTTATACTGATTTTCATGCATTCTGAACATTGTTCCCATTTAAAATTCTGCCTTTTTAGGATCATTTATTTTATTTTATATGATCAGTATTAAAAAATTGATTAATTATTATTATTATTTCTGCTGCAATTTTTCTCTTTTAACCACTGAAATTAATTCTCCTTTAGGTTAAATGCCAATGCATCAGAAAATATGTGGAAAACAATAATGATATTGCAATAGTACTAGCAAATATTATTTTTTAAAATACATTAAAAGAATAGAAAATATTAGTTTTGTGTTACTTGTCAAATTGAATTTTTAAAAAAACTGTAGAGATGGTTCGAAAACCAATTCCTCACAAAATACTTATTTTGCGTTAATGTGGTTGTATTCGACAACGGTTAATTTGTTAATGTCAATGTAGAATAAGAGTCAATTTCTTTGTGGTGTTCGAAGGTTTATAAAATATTCTGTATGATCTTTCATAATGGAAGATGATTTTATGAAGTTTGGGGAAAGTATAAAAAAAAATAATTTCTTTTTGAAAAATTGATATGCTAATGAGGAAGGAATAGAAAATTGATTTTTTATTGCTTTCATATAAATACATCAATTAATGTCACTTTTTATTCAAAATATGAACGTAATTCACGATTTTGAATTTTTATAAAAACACATCAAAATCCATGAGTAGTTTATAATGTATTGACATTTGTATAATATGTTTTGCCTTTATTGGTTTTTATTCTATTGATAGCTACAATTAAGAGTTTCTTGGTGCTTAGTTTTGTCCTGTTGCTGAAAGGATGCCTATAACGTATTTGGAGAACCGACTGCTCCAAACATGCCAATGTTCAAGTACTCTTGTTCACTTAGTAATCCGTATATCTGAAATGGAAGACGAAACGATAATGGTAAACATTCGTCTGTTCTCGTTCAATGCAGTTTGAACTCGTCAAAACTAAGTTATTTCACACTGAGCAGGCGATCTGTCTTAAATCTTTTCATGCGAGGCTCAGCAGCGATATTTAACTTACTCTGATTCATGAGATGCAAGAGGCAACGCATCGTCAAATGCATGGCATTGTAATACCGAATAAACAATGGTTGATGTTCATCAATAGTAAATACAAAATGACGGTCGATATTGGAAGTTCAACAACAAAAATATTGTTAGAAATCGCGATGCGTTAAATTTATACGCCAATAGAAATAATATCGTAATGTAGTAAGATTTTCAAGACATTGTAAGGCTGTGATAAACCTTAAAGTCAAAAACAACTATATCAGTGATGATATAATGACAGCGGACAAAATATTATGAGTCCACCTTAATATCTTCATATGCAAGGTGAAAATCGGAAGTTGCACTCCGGTTCTGAAAATTTATTACCTTTTTTGACATCAATCCTTTTAAAAATGTTTATTTTTATCACTAAAATGTATATGCTTAAAAATATATATTAAATACAAGATGATTTTCCTGGATAAATTTTGTGTTGCTGTTTTATTGAAAAGACTAATGGTAGAGGTAACTAATTTGTTTCACGTACAGTTACAGATAATCTGACATTTCTGAAAATTTCAACGTTACCTACTATCACCCGTACCCTGGTATCAATGTGCATTGTTCTTAAAACTGGAAATTGGTTGCAGAGCATCAGACTAACATAAATAGTATTATGTTAGAACACGACCACCAAAGTGCTGAGATTGTGGTATTTTGGGGTGTAATAGCGTCTACCTGAAGACCACGACCACATGAACAATTTCAGGCGGTGCAATACCGATCGATACTATCCTTGAGAAATCGTCTGCATGTGAGGCGCATGGCTACTACTAATCACTTCCAAAGGGGTTCCAATTATTAGTACAGGTTAGTGATCGTCCACTTATTTTTGAAAGCAATTTACATTGAGAGTTGCATCACATCGAATTATTCAGCCGTATACCATTGGGGGTTTCTGAGTAACCCAAAAGATTATAGTGAGCTGTAGCCTATCGGCCCTAGACTGTGTATAATTGGCAATGCAAACAGTTGTCAAACGAATCGCATTCTGCTTGTATGCCATTGATACTTTTCCAGCATTATTAAGGCTCAGAGAGGCATCTTAAGTGTCCAGAGATCAATGTAGGTCAGAATTGGAAGTTTTGGAGGTGTATTTCCGTACTGGCATTGATCCGCTGGTACAAGCCGGCACTTGGATACATGCAGTGGATTATATCCCCATTCTGAGTGAATGTTTGTTCCCTTTTGTGTGGTGAGGGCCTTTTTAACTAACCACCTTACCAAAAAGACAAATGTAAAATGTATCGCATCAGATGTGTTCAGAACTGATTCACAGACTCTTATTAAATTGATCAACACCTCCCGAAATGTAGATTTTATACGGCCCATGATTTTTAGCATACCCTGTAAGAGCCAAGCTGTGATCAAGGGCCATAATTATTTAACCAAGAATTAAATATACTAATTGTTCCTGATTTCGTAATATTTTATCCGTAAGGTTAAAATTTTATCACGGAGCGATGCTAATAGACATTTTAGAAAAAAATGTGTAGCTATTGTAACACTTGATTTAAAAATTTGTAGTTTTAATGTTGCCCAAAGTATTGGGAATCATGCAAATATTTCTCTTTCGTTTTGCATTCGGATCCGACGTCATATGCTGATGGCATGTAATTGGCCGTGTCGTCGGGCACGGATGTATAAATTTATATGCAAATCAAGTATGCTTAACTCGATGATCGGCTGGCTGCAGGTAGCATGTTTTGATCCTGTTTAAGTTAAAACCAAAAAGTATGGTTTTTGTAAAGCTTTAATTTTCTATCTTTATGTATAATAAAATTTACTTTCTTAAATTAAAGTGTAGTAATGTTTGCTTCTTCTATACTTCTTCTACACCGCGGCACTCGGCTAAATTTTCCGACATTTAAAACATAGTAGTACTCGAATTTGTTAGAACAAAATATGAGCATTTGATGATTAAAGTGAAAATTCAGATGCCTAAACAACGCGCGTACGGTCTCTCTCTCTTTTATCATTGACCTACTGATATTCCAGAAAATATACTCTCAGAGAAAAATGGCCTGATCATCAGTATTTTTTATTTATTTATTTATTTTTGTTCTAATGCAGCTGTCAAACACTTAGATAGCTTGGTCTTGGATGCCTTAAGGCAAGCGCTGCACAGACGTTACTCACTTTGCATTACCCAGGGGGCGCGTGTAACTTGATGGTAAGCCACGGACGCGGAGTCACAATGCCCCCGCAACGCTCTACGATCATATTAGAAAGGGACCTACGGTTTAAAGTGGATTCCGAACCACTACACTGTCGACGCAATACACATGGTCTGTCGACAGGTTAATTCTACTTTCAATTATTGATATTGTGTATCTACAATTCTAACCACCTTCCTGATTTATATTTTTCAATTGTTAATACTTGAATGTTTCTTGTAACATTATTCTGTTCAAAGAAATGAATCCTTTGGTGCGAGGCACAAAGCATCTTTGACACTTTGAGAAACGCATGCGTAAAAAAAGAACTCAACATCAAATCAGTTTCTTTGAAAGGGTTACCTTTTGATTAGTTTAATTGGAAAATATTGAGGCAACTGAAGGAATTAAATTGTGTTATACACTAGTATCCAAAAATTAATGGGAAGTCAGAAGAATTACAATTGCAAAAATAAATATATTTTTATAAAAATTATGCAAGGTATGTAAAAAGGTAATACTACATAAAAAAAAAATTATTTGCAAATTAATGAAACTGCCATCGTTTAATGTCACTGAATTCTGATGGAAAATAGGCTCTAAAGCTATCTGTAATCCTTGTAATTGGTAGGATTTGCGCAGAGAAATTTCGAGATAGCCACATTTTAGATATATAATTTTTCTGAAGAATTACGATAACGAGTCGCAGTCAATCATATTGGGAAGATCATTGAATGTGAAACTTTCTGTAATTAATAGACTATGGATTGCATTTTAAAGAACTATTCTAAAAGATACACTCGAAAAATACATAGAGATATGACAGCTGTTTGCAGTTAATTACAAAGAGGCATAGACCCAACCCACTTCAGATTTCTTGATGAAACTATTGCAGGACTGGTATCGCGTGGAGTCATGATAAGTGCGCGCAGAATGGTTGTATACAAGATATTTAATACTGCGTGTTACTCCACCATACCAGCGAAATAAAAGGTTTAATTGGGCACTAAATGAAGATCTGTATTTATTATTATTGATAAGTCCAAATTTTTTTTCAAAGTGATTTCAAAAGATTATTGGTCTGGCCGGTGTCTGTGGACCACCATTATCACACATATCAATGGAAGAGTGAGATTTGATGGGTCCAGTGAGGAGTTGTTGCCAGTTGTGTGGGAAGGTATTTCTTTGAATGACTGAATTGCAATATACACTTTTCTGTCTCGTGCATTGCTCAGTCAAATAGAGATAACAAACGTGATTCATTCCTTCATCTAACAAGACGATAATACTAGATATCATGGCTAGAAAAATGGAAAATTAAACTCAATGTCGCGAAAACTGAAGCAGTGCTATTTACCAGGAAAAAAGTCTATAATCCTCCTAACATAACTATTTTTAATACTAACATTTCCTGGTCTAAAGAAGCTAAGTATTTAGGTGTAATTTTTGATAGAAGACTAACATTTAAGGCTCATATTAACTACTTGCGCGATAAATTTAATAATGTTTTGCGTAAATTTCACTCTGTCATGGGCAGACATTCTAAACTAACAATTGAACTAAAAACACTAATCTATTTAGCTTATCTTCGTCCGATAATAGCATATACGAGTCCAGTCTGGGGCTCTACAGCCAAAAGCAATTTTATTATTTTAGAACGGCTTGAAAACAAGGTTATCCGCATGATTGTTGATGCCCATGGTATTTTAGAAACGCCGAAATTAAATATGCACTTTCCATGCCTAGCTTTAGGGAATATGTGGCTAAAATTGCAAAAAACTTTTATTCATCACTCAATAGATCTAGTAACTCTGTCATCCAAGAATTAAATCAATTTGAATATGATATTTCTCTGCACTCGTCTCGTAAAAGACCTAGATGTGTTATAAACATCAATCAGTAGACTGCATTTCTTCTCTTGCATTTTTCTATGGTCCTGGTAACTTCAGGTTAAGCTCGCGCTCCGCGTATATTTTTGTTTGTTCTTTTAAATACTCCTGCGTGGGTGCTATGTTGTGCTTCGGCTTTAGGTTCTCTCCGGTCTTTTTCTCTTTTTTTTTTTAGTAGTTGTGCTTTGTATTTTCTTGTATATGTTTTTTTTATATTTTCACTTTTTCTATATATTGTGCAAATTGTTTTTCGTTATCAATGGGCAGTGACCGACTACCACTGTTTAATTATTTCTTGCTAATAGGAGGTTTGGTCGCTTAGCGACCAAGGAACTCCGATGAATCGTACCCATTCACAACAAACGTAATTCATTCCTTCATCTAACAAGACGATAATACTAGATAAACAGAGCTCAGCTAATGAAGAATTGATTTCGCGAGGAGACAATTGTGCGCAACATGTTATCTGGACTTTAATCTGATCGGCAATGTTTGGAATGCTCTAGGTAGACGTATTGCTGCACTTAATCCACTGCCTGCTATTTCTGTGTCTGAAATTTTTTGACAAAGGAATGGGCTTCGCTATCAACAAATTTAATAAACATTTTTTTTTATGAAACATCGCTGTCGTGCATGTATAAGTTAGATATCACACATCACATTATGATTTCTTTTATATATTTCCATTTTATGAATTTCCCAGACAAAAATAAGCCTATTGTTTTTTTTGTGTCTAATTACCAAATTTCATTAAATTCCAATAAATAGAAATTTTACTGTGTTTCTTTAATTTAAGATGCTAAATTATTTCATTCGCTCTCATTATCCATGATGTTGTTCTGATGTATACTACTCCTTAAACCTAATCGTCATGTTCAATAAACTCCTCCATTTCTTTAATATTGGAATACTCGTCACAATTAAATTTTGCTTAAAATGCTTGTCACAATTTCACATTATAAAATTTCCTTTAAATTAAAGTACAGATAGAATTTGAAACATTTAGGAAACAAAAAATTAAAAGCAGTTATATTATTTACAAATAGAATTATGTAAATTTCTTTGTATCTATGACATAAAAAGTAATGCATATATAATACCAAGCACTTCCTCTTCGCTACTTTTAGTTAAGAGCAGATGATGCCTTTAATTTTCTCTTAAAATTATTAATATTTCTGTAAAAATAATTCATAATTTTACTAGAAAATCACTATAAAGATTCTTTTAGCATCTCAATTGAAGATTACATATTTTTTTATGATCCAAAAATTTAAATAGCTTCCTTAATACATCAAAGATAGAAATTTATAGTTAATAAATAAATGAGTTATAATCCTGGTTATAGTATTGGTATAGATAGTAATATTTATTATGAAGTATTTTTTTTTATTTATTGTTCTACTTTAAAAATAAAGCGAAGCATCATCCGTTTACGTTAGTAAATCAAAGAGCAAAGGATGAAACTCCTTCCACATTTGAATGCGTAAACTGTGAGCGCTTCCAAACAGCTTTATTTCAGTACGGGTAAAAACCGCAAAGCATGCTAAAACGTTTGCCTGCTCTTGAGGAAGTAAAATTTCCTTTCCGGATGAAGTCAGTTTTTGGTCATGAATAGGAAAGGAACAATAGGAATGAATAACCTTATTTTCCGTAGTCATGCAAGAAAGGCTTTCGCCATGAAGTCAATACAACTCGTTCATTCGGGTGGGACAGTGGCACGTCTGCAACGTTCAAGCCGTATAGAATTCAACATTATCTTGTAAGAAAATAGCCCCAAGATGACTAACAATAAAGGGTAATAAAGCAATTGGTTGCAGGATATCTTTATTTTAACATAGAGCTATACAAATTTGAAAATAGGATAACCTACTATCGTAAGCTAATACCTCACGCCAAAGGTATTGAGTATTAGGTATATTACACCACACGTGCCTTTGAAAAACCAAGGCTAATTGAACCCATTAGCCCAGCACCTCCACATACTGATCCGATCGTCATCTGCTACAAGCCTAAAACGGGATTTATTACTATACATTATGCGAAGACAATTTGCTAGCAGATCGGTTACGTTACCTCTACAGACGACAGGGTCAATTTTATGGTATTAAAGGCATGTGTCCTAAAAGGTCGCTTTGATTTTAAATTGGCCGCCACAAAGCGCTGTGAGATGGTGAACGGTGATTCAAAAAAAAAGCTGCAACATGGTTGGAAGACAATGACACCATTAGAGCAGTACGAGTCTTTCGCACAAACATCTGATCATGACTCATATTCTTGTATTTTGTCTTTCCAATACCTTCATTCCACCAATGAATTCATTACAGAAGCCAACATCTTTGCACAGCAGAGTCCGTATAATATAGGAAGTGGATTATTATTTGACTTGACCAGCCACCATTACACGATGTCGATTATACTATGATGATCGAAGTGATTCGATTGGCTACAAGATCTTCGTAACGGCAACGGTAATTATATTACCAAAGAGCTACAACGCTAACAACGGAAAAAGATAAACCGCTCGCAACTGCTATCTGTTTTATACGATGCCATAAGCAATAGAAACACGCGGATATGTCCGAAGTTACCACAAACTAGCCATGAAAATTTAACAATAAACTTACTTATCATAAAAATCCGCTTGTGAAATTTGGAGAAAATTGAATTATATAAGGAAGTGTTTGTTTGTTTTTAATACACTTTTATTAGTTTCACCTGTATGTTTGTTTGTAATAGACTCTTTGGGCCCAATTTTGCCCTACTTTAAGCGATCAGATTTAATTTAAACGTTGTAGACTTATCAAGGACCGACGACAATAAAATTTTTTGATAAGTTTGTTATCTCATTATGATTAGGATCGCCAGGATTAGGGATTTTATTTTAACTTATGAAGAGCAATTTAACCCATATAGAATGAAAGTACCTAAGACATTCAAACCTACGTGGGACAGTGGCACAACGGATAACGCGCCTGACTACGAATCAGGAGATTCCCTGTTCGAATACTGATTGGCTCGACATATTCGTATTTAGCCTTTGTTTTACTCACAATTAAATTATTGTAAGAACTATAGTTCCAGTCCTGCGTACCGGGACCTCATTTAAATAATATAATTTAAAAATACTAATAAATTATAGTTTAAAAAAACTAAACACGTTTTTAGAGTTAATCAAACTAAAAAATAATTGTTAGCATAAGAATAAAATTACTGACGAGAAAATGAATGTCACTGTTCTAAAAGTGTGGGGTGCTCGATATCAATCGTTATAATTTTTTACTAGTTTCATTCCGAAATGCAGAGCTAGTTTAAAAATGTCATACAAAGTACCCCACGCTTTTAGAACAGTGACATTCATTTTCTCGTCAGTAATTTTATTCTTATGCTAACAATTATTTTTTAGTTTGATTAACTCTAAAAGCGTGTTTTTTAGTTTTTTTAAGCTATAACTTTTTTCACCTGTAAAAGAGCGTTTTTCCAATAATTTATGGTTGGAGTAAGTAGTAGCGGGAATTCTTGGCGTAAAGGTACTTCTTATTTTTGGCTTAGTTTTACAAGAAAGAAAATGCGAGAATTAATATGTGTGTATTCACACATAAATACTGTATTTTCTTTCCTTAACAAGGTTAGCCTCATATTGGAATTACAGTAAATTTTCCTCATTTGAAAACCATTCATTAGCTACAAATCCCAGATAATTTTTTTTTTTCTAATAGAACATCACTTTTCTGTTAAAGAGGCTCTACCTCATGCTAAATCATCGTCAATTTTAATTAGTCAAACTGTTTGGCGCTATTTAATGTAAATCCTTCGCTCCCCGATATCGGGAAAATACAGAAGATATATTATTTTTTTTACATTTAAATTACTTGAATGTAGTGGTATTCAAACTTAGACGTGATGAGTTGTAAGAGAGCTTTCATCCAGGGATGAAAGATTGGATCGACTTTTGTTTCTATAGAACTGAGCAATGACAGTGTCTTGAAATGACATATCGGTCAGAACAGCCATCCAAAGGCCAGCCATCTATACACAAACAATGTAGTGAACCAACTTGTCTTTCATGAATATAATTGTGATAGTAATGGGTACCTAGCTTCCTTCTGATCAATGATCTTCAATTACTTTGAATTCAAATGTGGATAACAGTCTTTTAGTGGTTGATGCAAAAGATCTAAAGCGAGTTCTGCTCCAGATTTCAGCTAGTTGTAAACAGTGTAACCTGTCACTCTTTCAGCTCTAGCTCTACATTCAGAAGCTGGTTGTTTTTAAAAATCCAGTTCACAGTCTATAAGTTACAGTAGGAGAATGGTTGAGAGATCACATTCAATCATTTCCCTTCTTAAGATCTACTCTGGCTAGCTTCTATTCGCCCAATGGTTTGCCATCCTAACTCTTCAAATAAATGATGTCTGTATTTATATCTAAAACATGACTATCCAAAATTTCATTATGCTGAAACAATATACACTTTCTAGGTGCGAGTGAAAATTAATTATTTTTTTTGGCTATATAATGATATTTTTGAACAATTTTGAAAATCAAAGTATTAGTAGAAATTCAAATCAATTGTATATTGCTAAAACTTGTAATATGTCTATAATTTTGAATTATTTATGGCCTTCTAATAGAGACAGTGTAAAACTCTGAAATATTGTTACATTTGAAAATTTGTGTAATAAAATTTTAAACAGTTTTTCTAGATTTGCAATTTTTCCAAACAATTCAATTCATGGAAAGCTTTAAATAAAAATACGACTTGCATAAATTAACAGAAGTTACATGAAATTGTTAGATAAAAACATTGCTTTTAGTTACGATGTTATCTTGAATTTCGAAAAGCTATAAGTGTTTAAAGTATTGCGAATATTTCGACAAATTTTATTTTATAATTTCAGAAATACTGCTAATTATAAAAGAGGCAGCCATAATTTAATCTTTTCAAAATATCATAAAAAGTCAAGTTTTTTTTTATTTTAAATAATTATTGTCTGCATTGCATATTCCTATGCAGAAATAAGTGATAAAACAAATTAAAATTTGTTAAAAAAGTTTTTTATATATGAAACTTTAAACATTAACTTTGAGCAACTCTACATAAAAATTGCCAAAATATTTCAGTTTGAAACAAAACATTATGCATGAATTTAACTGAATTATTTGAATTGTTATAACAATTGTTTATGATTAAAAGGGTAAAACTAATTAATTAAAAAATGTTTTTAACATCTTAATTTTATATATTTATCATTTTCATACTTTGAAAACTTAAAAACACTCCGTGTTTCATTGTATGTATAAAACTACAAATCTTCATTAGTTTATACATCAGTCATTGAAAGAATTTTCCAAGATTTTATTGATCAGCTACTTTGTAATACTGATTAAAGTAAAAGATTTAATCTGCCATAGAAATATGTGGAAGATAAAGTTAACATGTGGAAATCTTCTACACCAAGCAGACGAGTTCTCAGCAGTATAATTATTACCCCCCATGTGTTCTTTATTTAATGACATATAATTATAAAAATTATATACTTAAAAAAGTTAAAACTTAGCCTCTCATAAGCAATAATTTTTTTTGTAACATTTATAAAAACTAATTACTCATTTTGGAATTACTTGATGAAATCAAAGGACCAGGAAAAAAAATAAATACATATTAAGTTTTTAAAAATATCAACACATAACCTATGTTGAGTAGAACATTATATCACATTTCATGTGTTTGAAGGTTATGTAATAAAAAGCTAATGGATAAGTGTTTTATACATTAATTAATTTAAAGAATAACAAATATAGATGGCTTTATTTTGATAAATAAATTGCTATCACTCAAAAGAAAAAAAAATTCTTATTAAGGATATGTTACACACAAAAATTAAGCATAAGGCTAAATATCATGAATGAAAACTAACAAGAGGATTATAAAAAAACACAAAACTTGTAAAATTTTAATATAATATTTCATATCTTACAAAATTATTGTTCAACTTTAGAAATATTATTCCATACAATTTATCAAACTAATTTTTAAAGTGAATAATGCTAAATAAATGCAAAATATTTCTACTCTGCAGATATTATTTTAATATCTGCACTTGAGGTTTTATGTGCAGTGGGAAAAAAAATAAATAGAAAATGCCATTTTAAGATTTAAAAAAATTTATTTATACATCCAAGTTTTTGCAAAGACTAATGCATAAGAATTCATTGAAAGTCAGAAATGAAGCAAATTATTCACTATCAATAATTTGGTTAAATGAAATATGGAAAAATAATTTACAGTTTAAAAAACATACCACAATAAAGTTTATAGCAGTTAACATTTTTCCTTCATGTGTTTAGTTCTTAATATTTTTTAATTGAAATTTTTTTTTATCTATATATTTAATAACTTCACAAAAATATTAACACACTCTTATTGATTTATAATCAATATTATTGAACCAAATATTTTTTATGGTAATATCAGCATTTTTAAGATAAAATTTTAAACTCAAAACATAACCAGAGACAATGAGGTATAGAAAGACAATTTAATTAAAAATATATTCAGTTTTATCACTTGATTAGTTATTAGGAAGGCAGTCACTAGAATTACCATAAGAACTGGCAATTTCCAAGATTTAGATGCAAAAGAAAAGAAAAAGTTCAGGCAAACAACTTCTGCCCCCCAGAAATAACTTTATGCAAAACAAATCTGCAACTAAGTATCTTCTTTTTAAACCTGAAAAAAATAAGTTACATTTTCTTATTTATTTTTACAAGAATATTCATATAAATGATTTAAATATAAAAATAAAAATACTCAATTTTCTAAATTTCTAATCAGAATTTTCAATTTTTTTTGGGGGGTGAACATTTTCGGATAAATATTTGTAAATTTTGTATACCGTGTATTTTATATACTGCATTACAGAGATAGAATTTGTTATATATATTTATTCATTCTATTCAAAATTACAGAAACTGATTTGTGTGTGTGTGGTACTGGAGAGAAGAAGGCTGGTTTTGTTTCATATAACTTAGCAATTCTTTTTTTTACATAATTCATATTAGTTATTTTTTAGTTTTATAATTCTCTTTATAGAAAAATTACACTCTTGCATTTTTTCTTTAGGAAAACAAACTTTCGTGATTTACTTTATACTCGCAAAAACAAAAATACTAAAATGGCCAATTTTTTTTCCTTTAGTATTATATATATATATATATATTTTATTTGGTGCATAGCTGAAAAATCTAAAAACTTTTCAACTAAAATTATACGCTTCCAAAAACGAGGATTCAATACTTCTCTGCTGTTTACACATAGTAAATAATGCACAAATACGTATCAGAAGGAATTTATTATATTTGCTTTTAGAAATTTTCTTGAAATTAAAAGAGGTAGATAGTTCATTTGATAAGTTTTTATGTGTGCATCATTTTTTTAATAATTTTTTTCTGTTATTCCAAATGATGCCTCATTACATGGGTTTATTTTATGCAGTCTAAATATTTTTTATTTATATTCCCTTTTTATTTTATTTTGCTTCAAAATATTAGAATATCAATGAGTTTTTTCTATGTTTAATCTTAGAATAAAGTTGTGATCAACAAAAAAATCAATACAAGAAAGTTTTTAATTAAAAAGTTTTAAATATCATTTGTGATGAAATTTTATATTTTATTTTACAATAAGATTTACTTAATATTTGTATTGGTTAGCATGAAGGGAGTATGGAAAATTAAATGATTCAATTACATAAAATACATACATTTTCATACATTAGATTTACAATGCACACAGAAATTTATTACGTTACCGCAATATTGGACGATTTTTGACACTCATTCAATTTCTCTTAGTTCCATGCACGCTTATGGTAAATTTTATTGCTGTATTAAAACTATATTCATTGGGGATATTAAAATATCAATAAGACAAAATATTGGTTAGTAAAGAATTTCCTACATTTTGAATGATATATGCTTAACATTTATAAAAATTCTTTTTCAGATAAACTTCTCTTAATTTCTTCACATTTTATATTAGTAGTTTTTTGATTGAATTTTAAAATAAAAAAAAAATATATACATATTTCACTGTCTGCTCTTTTTATATAACATATTTTTTTAAGAAAATATTAATATATACGGTTAAGAATACAAAATAAAATGATTCATATCAAATTTTATAAACACCAATAAAATTCAAATAGCATAATAATTAAAAAGAAATCCTAGAAAATTTACGAAATGCAACTATTCCATTAATTTAAACACTGTTAACACATGTAAATGCCATAAAATATATATAAGGGTTTAAATATAAGGCTTTTTTTTATATATAGAAAATTGACATATCTAATGTAAACTTTTAGCTATTTTGTTTTGCTTTCTTACTGTTACTTCAAGAGATGAGAAGATTGCTGCTTTTTAGCTATTTAAGTAAGCTACACAACAGATACGATGCATTCTAAAAACAGCTATCTATTGTTACCTTCTTTATATTATTTCAGTTTCTCAAATTTCTGCTTTATTTTACTGCAGACATTTATATTACTTGCAAAGCAAACAAATTAATACTTTTTCTAAAACAATTATAATGGCATTCCTCATTTAAACAATTATTTACAATTTCAATTTTTGAAAATATAAAAGATTTTAGTTTTCTTATTTTACACTAGAGATGATAAAATTGTATATTACTCAGTAATAGGTTAAACAAAATATATTTACTGGAAAGGATTACGAGGCCCATGCAGCAAGTTCTTTCATTTCATCATCATCCTCTTCGACGGGTTTAGCTTTAGCTATTTAGAAAAAAAAAATCAAATTTCAAATAAAAATTAATTATTTAAAAATATTTTCCTATATTTAACCATAATTATAAAGTAATGTTTATTTTACTAAAGTACATATAAACTAACAGCAAATTTAAATTTTCATGCTTTTCTCCTGTTTGAAAATACAAATTTTATGCACTGAAAATCCTTCATATTTAAATAAAGTAATTATATATATTATATGATGTTATATATTCTTGAAAAAAGTTGCATTATTTATACAGCTTTTTTCAAGAACTGTTTCATAATTATTCTATGATATTACAAAACAAAACAAATAAAAATAACTTTCAATCATTAATTCATATAACTATTTTTCGCCAGAAAAACATAACTTTTCAAACAGTTTAAGAAAAATTTAATTTCAAAAACATTTACAGAAGATAACATTGATTATATCCAAAATGCAATATACTTAATTATATCAAATTGTATATTATTATCTCAATGACAACACTATCTTATTTAACAAATGGTTTGGCAATGACCACAATACTTATCTAATGTTAGAAAAACCAAGCTTTTTTTAAAAAAAAATCTATTTGTGTTCTAATGTTGATTAAATAATGTATAAGAAATGACTTGGATATTTTTATTAATATTTTAATACATTTTATTATTGCAAATGTACAAATTTTTAAAAATCTATTAAATAAATTAAGTAAATACATTACCTGGACGACTAGGCTCGGCAGTGGGAACAGATGGCAATTCTTCTGCAGGTTGTCCAACAGCAATGAGTTGTTCATCCAATTCCTCTTGTTCCAACTCTTCTAATTCTCTAGCTAATTCATCCTTTTAAAACAAATTAAAAATAAAATGGTCAGTGTGAATTAAACATTAAAAAATATGAGATGCATAAATTTAAATAGAATTTCATTACTTCATCAAAATCTCTATTAAATCCAACTGGATTTGAAAAAGCATCCGATATTTCATTGGCTATTTCTTGCTGTTCCTGCACTTCATCCATCAAATCATGTACTTGATCAACATCCCTGAAGAGAAGGAAAAAAAAAGAGAAAAAAAAAAATATATATATAATAATCTTAAATGTATACAATAAAAAAATTAAATTAAATTATAAATGCTAGAAAATTAAAACTTAAAATTTATGTTAAAATAATAAAATTGTATAAAAATGAATTAAGGAAGCTACTAACAATACAGAATTTTTTTAAAAAAAACATTTAACTTTAACCCATTTATATGATTAGAAAAAGTTTGAAAATTGACTCATATCAAACGTTTTTAAAAATAGAAATACTTCAAAATAATAAAAGCCAAGATGGCATACACAAATAATTTATAATTCTATTTACTTAAATAAAATTATACATTGAAAATAATATGAGAAATTTAATTTAATAGCCACACAATAGTTATCACACTGATAAAATGAATATATATATATATATTTTGATAAACTACATAATATTTACAAGCTTTTCGGGATGAAGTTATTTCAATGGGTATTAGAAAATGTTGGACAGTAAATCTTGATGGTAATGATGGACATAGAATTTACTGCATTGACGATGCTTTTATTTAGTTCAATTATTTCTTTTGCTTGAAAACGTGAAACGTTTTATCGTGATGGATGATTTGGAAAAGAACACGTAGGAATATTTATTTCTTCACTACTTTTTGAATTAAAATTTTCCATTTTTATCAGTTTTTTACAACTGCTTTTAGCGGGAAAAATACTTTAATCTGTCTGCAATTGTCACTTTGCACTAGCACATATATATGCGCTTCAGAGATAAGTGGACTTCAGAGCACCAGTCAATTTTCCACATGTATATGCACTCATGATATAAATGAGTTAAAGAGAGATGCTGCAATAGTCTAATTAAAATTCAGAAAAGAAAATAATTAAATTTTAAAAAATGTTAGTTTCTGGAATTGAAATTAATTTTTTTAAATATAGGAAAATTTTAATTTATAATAAAAAGAAACTCAAACTTACATCTCATGAGCATTCTTCAATGCTTTAGCAGCTAATCCCATTATCTTTAATACTTCAGTATTTGTATTAGCATTTTCTAAGGCCTCACGTTGATATTCAATAGTCGTTAAAGTTCCATCAATTTGTGTTAACTGCTTCTCATACCTCTTCTTCCTTTTCAAAGCCTGCAAGGCCACTACAAAATTTTTTTTTTTTAAATTTAAAGATGTAATTATAATAAAAATTTTATAAATAAAAATATTCTTTTTGTAAAATGTTTGTTGCACTGCTTTACTTATTGTATCTTCAAAAAAAATGCATGGTTTATACTAAAATAGGTTACTGTAAAAGATATTCTATGACTCAAATAATATCCTCTCAACCCCCCTTCCCCGTCAAAAAGATTTGACTGCTATACTTATTGAAAAATTAGACTTCTCATTTTGGAGATATTGTTTGATATATTGGAAAATTTTACAATAACCATATGAGGAGGGAAGAAGCACATGAAGCAATAAGAACAAATTAAGAAACAATTGACCAGCCTCTTGACCATATATCAGAAGACAGGACATGCCAGATATGTCTTCAAGCCCCTGAATAATGGACCAAGTTCAATTATTTTTCACCATTATGGAAGGTCAAGAAAGTGGTTTAAGCCAGCAGAATCCCTAAAAGGGGAATCTGATTATAAAAATGTAAGGATTATACATAAGGACTTAGAGGTGTCATTTTTATTTTTCTACATTTTAATTTACCTTTTAACATTTTCATTTTTGACAGTAACATTCCAAAATATCTTAATTGTGTTACTATATTAACTGAATAAACAATTCTTTTTATTGAACACTTTACCTTTCAGATAGCATTGTGTGTGGACAGCTGCATTATATTGCTGTTGTATTATTTTATTCATAATGAATAAGTACAAGATAATATATTTTTTCTCCTTCCTATTTTTATGGTTGCTAATGGCATGATGGCATTTATAATTATTTCTGCAAATGCAAAAGTAGAGAAAATTGAGAAATTTTATACCATCTTTGTTCGAAATATGAACAAAGAAAAGTAATCTTCCCACATATGCTACTTTATTTAAATAGTATTAAACCAACTTGTCTTTTCCCTGTCAATTGAAAAGAAGTGCTAACTTCATTATTTCGTGCCAAGACCTATCATGTTAAGGTTAGACCACAGATTTGGATTAGTTTCTTCTGCAATATGCTCAAGTTGAAATAAACTGAAAACAGAGGAACTTATTTTATTTCAATGCATTTAAATATGACATGCAAAGAAAAAAAATTAAAAAAGGCTTTTGGATACAAAGTGGTATCTTATTCTTGGTTATTTTATATTAGCAACAAACCATATTACAAAATCATATCAATAATTAATTTCCTATGAAAAATTACATAGTATTTTTTGTGTCATTTAGTGATAGAGGTTCTGCTCTATCACTTATCATGCTCATCACTTTTCAGTGCTTCTTTTTCATTACCTTTGGAAACAGTTAAACTCGACTGATTATCTAATATTTTTTTTTTTTACTCATTATATTTTTCTAATTTCTTCTTAAGAGCAATTGGATAAATTGAGATAAAACAGCCGACATGAACATAAATCTCAAAATCAAGTCAAGTTAATGGTGAGAAAAAAAAATACAACATGAAGCATTGATCAAGCAATCTGTAGTAATTCAACTTGATATAATAAGTTTCTTATTCAAAATGGATTAAAATCTGACTTTATTGATATTCGAATTTGCATTTCATAGGAATTTAGAATCATTCACAATTATGTGAAAAATATTTAGAATACTTAATACTGAAAGATTTTTATAGAGAAATTTAAATTGAATCAATTTCATAACAAAACTGCCCAGTTATTTGATAAAATGTTAACAGACTGGGATTCTGCACTTTAAGGTTCCAATTATTTTCTTTTCCACATCAAAGAAAGAAAAATTTTAACTCATTTTTTCGGCAACCTCGGCTTTTTAATATCTGTTCCCAGGTTCATGTTTTTTCATATTTATCTGCTTGTTTATTTGGGTTTTTTTAACCTTCATTTCACGACATACGTCTTTTACTTTTTTCTTTCTTTGTCGCAAGTTGAGCGATTGTGTTTTTCTTCAGCTTATCTGGTAAATATAATTATAACAACGCATCCATTTTTGATCAATTTTACAGTATTAGGGCGATTTAAATTAGTTGAAACCAATGAAACTGCTATACAATTCTTGCAGGAAATAAGATTTAGGTTTTAGACTACAAAAGTTCAATACAATTTTGATAAGTTTTATATATAAACATGAAATTAATCAGATAAAAAAAACTAGTCAAAGATTTTTAGAAGAGTCCTGCAATTGAAAACGACAAAACACCAAATATTATGACAGAAATAGAAACATTAAGACAACTGCAATGTAGTCCTTCAATATATTTAAAAGCAATTGTATATGAATTTGTCAATGACTATGCTCCTTTCATAACCAATTTCAGTTAGTCATTTTTTTGGAGGTAGCAAGGAATTAATACAAAATGAAAATTGATTTAATAAATTTTATAAATATCAAAATTTAAATTCCAAGGAAGAATGACAAAATGGTTTTTGACAGAGATTTTAATAATATATAGTACGTTTCAATCAGATGAATACAATTTTGTTCCAATACAGATATTTTAAATTCAGTATAATTAAAAGTTTCATAAATATTACAACAGGAAATTTTTTTGTCAAAACTTAAGTTTTGGCATAAAATGATTGCTTGCTGATTTTCCTATGACGTGCATTGATGATTAATCCTGATTAAGCACAGATATGTCCAAGATATTAATAAGACTATAAGAATATTTACACGAAAAATAAACGTAATATAAAACTATGAAGACAAGTCAAAAACTAGTTACTTTTCATAGTAAATAATTACCTCGTTTATTTTTGGTACCATTCTTCTTGGCAGTTTGTAGTTGTTGTTCAACATTTCTTTCCAAAAATTCCTGTTTTTTCATCAACATTTCTTCAACTTCTCGAAGTCTCTGAATTGCTTCTGCAGGAGTTGGGGCTTTAGCTCCACTTTTACCTCCTCCAAAAAGTTTCGTCAAGAAACTCATTTTTTTAATTTACAGCTAAAATGATTAAACGAAACTAATACTGAAACCTTAGGAAAACCCTAATGCAAATTATAATTTTGGTCTGTTTGAGAATTATTTTTATGTAACCTAATTACATCTGCAAACTATGGTAACACTTTATCAGAATTAACAAAACACACTTTATATTTAATACGTAATTTTACTTGTGTAGATAGAAATTGCAGACAGATATTGTCAGAACGAGATTACAATTATTTTAGTCATATCGGGTCATGCATAATAGAATCAACATAAAAGCTGGTACAATAGCGCATATTGTTATATTCGTCGAGACACTGAAAAATGTTAAACTATATTAAAATAATTAAGATAAATTCTATTAAACAACAAAAAATTTGATACTACTTGCTCAAGTTTCATTTACTTATTTCTTCGGTCTGTGTATTTTTTTTAAAGTACATATAGTTCTGACTAAATTCGTTAATTTTTATAATAATATATATTATAATTATATAATTTAAATTATTCTGAAAAATACGTTAAATGTTGCTTAAAAAGTTAATGTATTGTTTTATTGTAATCCACTGAAAAGAAAGAAAAAAATATAAAAAAAATCATGCATGTCATTGATTTTATCATTGGCTGTTAAGGAAAAAAAACTATTAACGAAGTGTTTATTGGCAACACTATGGGATTAGAAAGCTTCCCTTTCTAAAATATGTATAGTCTCTAATAAAATATCATTATAATGCTTTTACAAATTTGTTTTTTATATTATTTGTTGAAAAAACGATATTATTTACTTGTAAACAAAAGAAAAAGCTCATTCTTGCAGCAGTATATTGTTTGCTACAATTTCTAAAAAGGTATGTAAATTCAGACTTCTAAATTCTGTGGTTATATTTTCTATTCGATATTAAGTATAAGCAGTAACGAGCAATTCATTTACTTTTAAGTTTCGTACCGAATATTTGAATTTAGAAGTTATTGAAATACATATAATATTTCTACAAACATCTGATGCTAATGCCACTTGTGTGATAACGGTGTTTGTTTTGAAACGTTCATGCTTCATTGCGAGTTTACATAGTAAATGCTTCATTTATAATTGTGTGTTAAATGAGTAACTAAATGTAGTATTTTGTTTTAGATTCTATAATGCTTCATACTTTTTTAAAGTTATTGAAAAGATTATTAACAAAACTCATGAATAATAATTAAAAATCTTATGTTCGGTAAAATGAAAGTAGTTCATCAAGTATTGTATGCAGTTTCAATTTATTCTTTTTTAAATTGGTAATATTACTTATAAAAAATATGTTTTTTTCATGCATATGACAATTCCATAAATTGCAGTCCATATTTATCAATTTGTCTGAATTGCAATTTTTCAAAAAAAAAAAAAAAAATTTTATATATATTGTTGGGGGGAAAAAATTTTAGACACTTTAATTTTAATAGTTATCAATTTAATATGTTTAAGAATTATTAAATTAATACATACATTTTATTTTCATTATTCAACTAATAAATATAATTCACATTGCAAGATTCATTTTGTAATTATATTAATTTTTGCATTTTGGAAGAAAATTAATTTCTAAATCTTTTTATTATTGATATGGAAGATATTTAAATATTTCCCCTGTTTTATATTAAAATTAAGATTCCTTTGTTTTCAGATTTTGATCAAACTATGTATACTGAATCTAACTAATCATATGATATATTTTCTCCCTTCATAATCTAGTTTCAATTTTACAGCTCATCAAACCATCAGCAGGTTAAAAAATTTTGATGTTTCACATATTTGTCAATGAAAGCACAAAGATTTCAGATAAAGATGTATAAAAGTTCTATGTATTTGTTGTAGTCTATTAAAAAAAAAATATATATATCAGCATATTTTTTGGTGAAATATTAACTTAGAAAAAACTGAGTAATTAATTGTGAGGAAATAGTATAACCCTGTCATCCATGCAAAAAAATAGGAAGTTATTTTAAATAAGCTTTTTTTTTTAATAATTTTTTTGCTGTTGAAGATTAGGTAAAAAGATATGATCAGTTAAAGATGAAAAAGTGGCAACTGCTATTTGAATTGTAATTATTACCTACTGGCATATGTACCCCTTCCTTTCCTTGCTTATGTCATTTATGGAAATGGGAGGGGGGGGGATACCTTAAGTTCTGCAATACTTTCAATTTCTCACAAAAGTTTTTTTTTTTTTTTTTTTTAAAGTATAGGCTACTAGCAGCCTTTCTCAGAAAATCACAATAAATATGTATAAATGTTATAATGTCTATATAAGAAATGAAAAAAAGAAAGCCACCAATTTTCTCTTTTCGGCAACGATAGATGACATCTTTAGGTTTACTTAAAATGCACGGACGATAGGATTATACCTGTCCTTCACATTGATTACTCAGTTTCTATTAAGTTTAATGTTTCATCAAAAATATATAAAATATGGTAATATTATATTATTTTTTAGTAGACTTAAAACATAGAATTTTCACTTTTTTTAAAAATCTTTGTGCTTTTATTGACAAGTATGTGAAATTTAAAAGACTGAATGATATGTGAGGGAGGTAGAATTTTTTTTTTTATGAGCATATATTGTATACTACAAGACTTAGTGGAAGTCAAAAAACTATAACTTGGTGAAAATTATTAAGTTAAAAAATCAAGTTGTTTAAGAATGTTGTGTAGAAGGTCTTTTACTTATATTTTTATTAGTTTCACCTTTGACTTAAATTAAAAATTACCTTGTAAACAAAATCAATCCAAGAACTTTTCTTTTTGTTTTACTATATACCAGGGGTAAACAGAGTTTATGTCAACTCGAGCTTCATACAGCCATGTCATATTTTTAATAAAATTGCACACAGTAGCTAATATTTATTTAACTTTTTTAAAAATCAAATAAACAACATGAATTTTAAAAAAATACAGTCAAGAATTTTTTAAATAAGACAATTAAAAAAATTAATAAAAAATATTTTAATAGTTATAAGTTCCAGTTGATTTTCCTTGTATCGTTTTTCTTTTAAATCAGGTGTGCAATTTGTTAAGGCTGTTCATTACAATTCTTCAAGATGCTGATTAGTTAATTGTTAGCGATATTTTAATTTCACATAATGGAGTATAAACATTCACTGAAATATGTTGTACCAAAAATTCAAAATAGTTGGCAAGCTATGCTCTTTTTAAGTTAAGATACTTCATTTCTGGTGGCAATTTCCAAAACTCAATCAAGGAAAGAGGTTTGTGTATTGCTTTGTAATGCCAGGTTCTCTTCAGGGCTGGATTAACACACTTAGGGACCCTAGACATTTTCATCTTACTGGGTCCCTTCCTTTTCCTACAAGAAATATATAACAATAAATAAAACAAAAAAAATAATATAGAAAACTAAGATATCAAATTTTTTCTAATAAAAAATATTTAATATACAACAATAAATTTTAATTTTTCTAGAATAGTTGGAACAGTTAGTTTATAAATTTAAAAAAAATTGTAATTTATTTTATTAAATGTGTAACAAAAGCTGTTATACAGTAATATTACTGTAAAATATTAATTCTGTAATTTAATCTTTTTGGTTAATATTCAAATAATATAATATTTTTATATGTTAAAAAAATTCTAAATTATTAAGAGTTTTACTTCCAATAAGAAGGAACATAACATTTTCTTTAAATTTTAGAATTTGCAATAACCATATAAAAAGCAATATATTTTGTTTATTTGTTTAGATTACTTTTCTATTGGACAACTGTATATAATATCTTATTTACAAATCTTTTCAAAATAGACAATTTGAGCGAGCACTTCTAAAAACCGAATCCTAGACATTTGTCTGTTGTGATCTGGCCCTGGTCCTCCATCATTTTTATTATTTCAATTTCTGCTGATGCTGTGCTAGTTAATAAATATTATATCAGTAATTGGAAAACTATCTTGAATAATATCTATTGGGGGAAAAAAATCAAATGTGTATTTTGAAACTTCTCAGATCTTCAAATCTAGCTTTAACATTGTATTAAATATTAATTGCAGTTTTCGTGGCATATGCTGCCCTTTTTAGAGTTGCATGTGGCCCAATGCATTTGTCCACCTTTGCAATATACATAATGAATTATGTATAAAGTAAAATCATCTTGAATGCTTTATAAATTACATAAATACTACAAAATCTAAAGTGCATAGAAAATTTAATAAAATTTTTACTTAAAGCTTAAGAAAAGAAAACCTGCGTTTTTTGGCAACAAAGATGTGCAATTCTTATTAAACACAGGTCCACCAGTACTAAATACTTTTTCAGAAGGCACACTTATACCCTGAATTTCCGAGTAATAATTATGAAGAAGCGGAACGAGCAAATAGCGGAAATCGCCAGATACATTCAACTCGCGCATCAGATTTTAGTAACGCCAGGCAGAAACACGATCGATCGATATTTGTAGCTTCTTTTCGACGATCTTGTCCGAGGCTGTTATTCCGATTTTGAAAATTAATCTGATTTTGGAAATCGGATCGCTTTTTCTTCCATATTCACATGCGACTGGTCAACACGGATGTGTACTTCTCTAGCTTTATTTCTCTGGTATTATTGGAATGAAAATCGATTTTAACGATTTTAGGCATGCAATAGCTTAAATCGGAACTTCGTTAACTTAAGAATAATGAAATCGTAAACATGATTTTGGACTTGAATCATTTCGGTAAATATTGATTTATCGCTTAGGCCTACTCAAGAGCTTGTGCTCTCAACTTCTTAAAATTTTATCTTTCTTTTGATATGTTGCGGGATTTTAGCTATAATTTTATTATTTCTGTTGTACTCTGGCCTAAGATAAATGAAGAAATGAAAGAATGAAACATTATTATCCATCATTATCATTATCTACAGTAATATTATTATCTATCATTTCATAGCTTTCATTATGCATCATTTCTGGCGTGTTATTTTAGATTAAAAAACTTTTATTTTCCAAAATTAAATAATACATGTAATGGTTGATACCTATAAATAATGAATTTATTTATAAAAATTATCAAATTATCTTTGAAATAATTAATAAAAATATTACGACTGAATTTTGCTCAAAAACAATTTTTTTTTCATAAATATAATTTTATTAATTTTTTTTAATTTCAATTTTGATGATTTTAATAATTTTAAGCATTTATGCATGTATTTTGATTTATCTGTGTAGATTTGAAATGATTTTTGTGATGTTTTGTATTAATTTTTTGTAGAGTATTTTGGAAAAAAAATGTAGCTATTGCTTTTTTCCTGTAGATAATAATTTAACTAGATACCCGTTTTTTACTGAACCAAATGAAGTTAAATTTTTTTTTTAAATTTTTAAGTGATAACCATTATTTGTATTTAAAAACAGATCCTTATGATTTTATGAATACAGAGTAAAGTAAAATAATTAAAGGAGAAATGTTGGTTTAAAAAAATGCAATTCTAGGGGTGATGACGTTCCGAAATGTTTGATTTCTATACTTATTTCAATAATTATATCTATCTTAATGAATATAGTTACTTCCCCATTTTTAAAACAAGTAATATAAACAAAAAATTTTAAAGTCAATTCCTTCTTTTTTTCCACTATATTGCAGAAAGTCCTTTTATAAATAATTTTCATTTATTTTTTTAAGTTTATCTGGCGCCATCTATTGGTAGATATATGCAACTTAAATATAAGAAAAACTAAAATTGATTAATTAAATTTAATTACTGAATTAATATTTGAAAAAACTGTATTAACATCAAGTGTCATCTACTACAAGTTTCAAAAAATGTATCTGAAGTTGAGTGGATGAATAAAAAGTATTTTATGAGCGATCGGAAATTTAAACAAGATATATATAGGGAGAGTGTGAGCTAATAGGAGGAATTGAACAAATACAGTATGTATTAATATAAGGTAGGTTTTTATACTAAATGCTGGATAGGTTTCAACTTAAAAAACCCTTGACACATTTTATATTGCAGTTGTGCTGAAAAAGCGCGCATTCTAATTTATTTCATGCACAGAGTCAGAAAAGTTCAGTGGGACCCACAATCATCCCTGCGTAATTCTTCCATGTTCACTTATTATTTTGCTAGGAATTAATAAATTTAGGAATTGTAATTTGTTTTTCTTTTCATTGGAAATTTTTATGACATTATAAATTTTTTTAAATTATTTAAGTTATAAAATAATGAAATACTCAGTTAAATTTTAATATCCATAATAGATAATGATATATTCATCATAGAATAAATTGTATGTGTTTAATTATTTCATTTTAGAAGAAAACTACCCTTTTGTTTTTAATATTATCTGAATATAAAAAAAAAAGTTCCAATCATAATACCCTGCCTATACAAGGGGTCCATATCTCTGACCCATAAATAGCTGTTGATCTGATTATAATTTTACACATCCGGAGCTTCGTTTTTAGTGTTATTATTACTTTAGATCTTATTAATTTATTAAGGGCCAAGAAACTGCAATTTCCTGTATTTAATCTTTGTATAATCTCTAGCATTATTTTACCATTATAAAAGAGATCAACTCCAAACAATATATTTTTATACAAAACGATCTAACTTATGCAAATGTTAAATGGTAAAATAATTGAGAAAGTGAAATTTTTAAAATTTCATATTAAAATTGTCAATATTACTAAATAGTAGTGTAAAGCTTTTTTTTTTTTTTTCTTACAAATACAATTTCTACTTAAATCGTTTAAAGTTATTTGTCACGATAGAATATTGCTGCCATAAAAAATGGGCAAGATATGTCATTAAAAGAATTAGAGGAAAGCTTTAAAATCCAGTAAAAATACTATACTCTTTGTAAACAAGTAATATAAAAAAAAAAAATTTTAAGTCAATTCCTACTTTTTTTCACTCTATTGCAGAAAGTCCTTTATAAATAATTTTTATTCATTTTTTTAAGTTTATATGGCGCCATCTATTCGTAGATATATGCAACTTAAATCTAAAAAAAACTAAAATTAATTAAATTTAATTACTGACTTAATATTTTAAAAAACTATTAGCATCAAGTGTCATCCACTACAAGTTTAAAAAAAATGTATTTGAACTTGAGTGTTTGAATAAAAAGTATTTTATGAACGATTGAAAATTTGAACAAGATATATTATATATAGGGAGAGTGTGAGCTAATAGAAGGAATTGAAAAAAAAATAAATAAAATTGGAATTGATAAGGCAAATTCCACTTTTCTTTCAGCCAAATAATAATAATAATAAATGCATTGGCAGCAGTAGGAAAGCAGCATTGAAAAAACTAACTTGATGTATTTGGTAACTAATGGTCATATTCAATGATAAAAAATGTATGTTCAATATATATATATATATATATATAAACGATTTTCGTATATGTGTGAAAAACCTTTCGACCGATTTCGTTAAAAATTTCACAGATTGTTCTTATTAGTGCCAAGTTTGTTTAAAGAGTGGTTTGAACGAAATCCGATAGGTTGCGCAGTTAAAATAAAGAATGGATTTTTCCCCCATTTCGATTGTTCTGCTGTTCAAAAGAAGCATTTTGACCCGAGACATTGAATACAAAAAGTTAATAAACGAAATTCCAAAAAATTTTATTCCCATGTGCAGCCAAATAATTGAACAAGTTGTAAAAGAAATTGGGGAAAAAAAAAAAAAAAAAAAAATCCAACAAAACAGCAATGAAACAGAAACAAGTAATATAAAATCAAGTCAATTCCTACTTTTTTTTCTCTATATTGCAGAAATTCCTTTATAAATAATTTGCATTCATTTTTTTAAAGTTTATCTGGCGCCATCTATTGGTAGATATATGCAACTTAAATCTAAAAAAAAACTAAAATTAATTAATTAATTTTATTAATTAAGAATTAATATTTAAAAAAACTGCATTAACATCCAGTGTCATCCACTACAAGTTAAAAAAAATTTATTTGAAGTTGAGTGGATTAATAAGATGTATTTTATTAACGATTGAAAATTTGAACACGATATATATATAGGGGAGAGTGTGAGCTAATAGAAGAAATTGAAAAAAAAAAATCACTCATAATTCAGTTTATGCCATTTTTATTGAATAAATCAATTAATATATGACTTCAGTTGTATTTATTTAATTCATAGATTTTGCTAGGGTTTTTATGGGTCCGCTAATATATAATATGTATATGTTTAGTGGGGTTTTTTTTTTCAAGATAAAGAAAGCATTTTTTGTGAGACCTCTGGTAAATCTATGCATTTATTGAAATTGTACTTAATCTCTTATTGAGGAATTCCATTGAATGTTTCCGTTAGTTTGTTTCTAATTTTGCATATTAAAACATATTTTTTTAATAGAGAAAAATTTTAGTCATGTATCTTTGTTTAAAAATATATATAGTTAAATATTTTTACATGATTGAGACAGTTTAAAACATTATTTAGTGATAAAAATTGTTAAATCTCTATCTGGAAAAATATGAAAATCTTTTTCAATATCCATTTATGCTTGTTTTAAATTGTCTTAGTGGCAAATAAAATTAATAGAAATATTAATTTTAAATGCATTATAAATTCAGCACGTATATTTCTGAAACTGGTGTTCTTATTAATAAAAATGTTTTTGCAAATTTTTGAATAAAAAGTAAAATGAGGAACTTAAATAATTAAATTAAATAGATAAATTCACGTAATTTTATTTGCAAATTTAATATTTTTACCTAGTTTAATTATTTCATTTTGTTGAAAATATTTTTATTTGCTAAACAAAGAAGTAATTTAAAAACAATTCTAATTTTATTTTTTCAATCTTTTAAAAATCCTCTGGATAGGTAAGTAGGAAAAAATAGCAAACAAAAAACGTAGATTTAATTTATTCAAAGAAATACAAGTTTTTGGTATACATATTCTTCAAAATTATCTGTTAATTAGGGCTATCCTTTTTGTTAACTAAAAATATTTTAGAACAATCTAGCATTTTTCAGCTACAACCATGAATATAATCTATTGATTCTTTCTTTAGTATATTGGACAATATAAATTTATCTAATTTGAGAGTTTCATTATTAAAAAAAAAATTTTCATTTATCTTAAAAATATTGATATTATTCATATAACATAGTTGTGTACTAGTCATCTTAATTATATATAGTTTCTATTCCATTTGGCGCTGTATAATTTTATCGAGCAATTAACATAAAATCTTTACAAATTTCTTCCCCTTTCTTTTTTAATGATATTGCAGCAGGATTCAGGCGGATTTTCTTCAAACAATATCAGGTAAGTGAAATTTTTGTGATTCTATTTATTTGATACTTATTTCATGCTCATAACTTATTTCATGCTCATAAAACTTATTTCATTTCTTTCATAATTCATGCTCATCATCATTTCTATGGGACTTTTTTTATACTAAATATAAATTTTTTCGATAAGTTAAGGTTTTTATTTACTCTTAACAGATGTTATAAACAATTGTTTAAAAAAAAAAAAAAAAAAAAAATTCTAGCAGCAACTGGATGATACTGAATTCAAAGAATGGTACTTCCAGCAATAGGGTGTAATCTGTTTTCAGAGACATGGTAATTGTGATTTCTGTGGGACTTAGGCCTGCGAGATCATCAGATTTTGTGTGTGCCTTTATTTGTTTATGTTTAAAACGGCGTGTATATATGAATGCCCCTTTCCCTCCCACTTATACACTATTGACGGACTTAAAAATAATATTCAATTGGAAGTTAATGCCATTCAATAAGACCTAATTAACTTTTTTCTGCTTGTATACGTCAAGGTGTTAATTTAGGAAAGCAGGAGAACATCATATATTTTGAGTATTTAATGTGATTACATTTGTAAAATATGAATTGAATTATGTAGTTTCAAAATAAAAATAAAAGTATTATTAATAAAGAATTACTGCTAAATTCATGACCAAATCAACTTTTTAACTCTTTAATAAGATGGTAGAATTTTCATAAAGTGATCTCACTGTGGTTTAAATTCTCATCTATAATCAATTTAAGATAAAACTTTCACATTTCAGAATAGAACATATACATTGTGACAGCACTAACATGCGGGAAGTATGACTAATTTAATATTATTGGTAGCATGAGTGAAAAATGCCATTGATAAATTATTGTTCAACAACTTAAAAAAAAAAAAAAAAAAAAAATCGCCGCAAGCACTGTAACTGTACTGGAATAAAATAAGTTGACAAAAATTATCTAACATTCCAAATAATCTTCCAAGAAAATATCACCGTTAAAAAAAATATTAAAAAATTCTTTCGATTTGTCTTTTCTGTACCTTATAATACTTAGATTCAAAAGACATTTTTTATAGATAGGTAAAATTACAGAAAATTGAACGGTAATGTAAATGAAGTGTACCCAGTAAACGTATAGTAAAATACATTAAAATATTGTTTTAGAATATATTTAATAGAGACTATTGTAGTTTTGTTAATGTGTTAAAATTAAATTTTAAATAGTAATAAGATAATGTTTGTTCTTTTTTTATTTCATCGCCTTCAAAGTAATCCCCTCCGGACACAATGCACATATGCCAACTTTTTTGCCAATCCTCAATGCATGCTAAATAGTCATCGGCAGGGATGGCCTTCAAAGCGCGCGCCGTTTGACGTTGAATCTCTTCAATCAACTCAAAACGGTGCCCCCGAAGTGGTCTTTTGAGTTTAGGGAATAGCCAGAAGTCGCGCGGTGTGAATACGGTGGTTGTGGAATGATATGGGTTTCATTTTTGGCGAAAAAGTCACGAAAAATCAACGCAGTGTGAGCTGTTGCATTCAGTGTTTTCGGTACTAATCGAGATTTGATGTGTTGTGGAATTGACCAATCCTTTTGAAATTCCAACATCGTCAGCAAGGTCTCTAATTATAAATCGACTGTTTGCAAGCACCAAATCTTATAATTTTGTTGGACGTGATCTTCGTCGGTTGAGGTTGATGGTCGACCAGAGGGCTCTTCGTCTTCAACGCGTTCACTTCCTTCTTTGAACTCTTTATACCACTTTTAAACATTTTTTTCGATATAGGAATGCCTTCTGCAACATTCGATATGTTTCCGCAAACAAAATTTAATGCAAGTTCTTTGTTCAATTAACTCACAAAAATCGCCGGAATCAGTTTCAGCGTCTCGCAAAGCCAAGCGTAACTTAAACAATAATGAATATTTTGACGTAAATTCTACACAGATGTCAAGGACAGTGCCAGTGACCTAAAAAAGAAAGAAAAAAAAAATTGAAATTCGATAAGCCCCGGGAATTTTAAATTGAAAATTGGTCTTATTTGGGACACAGTAGTAATGGCAAAGGTTGTGCCCTGTTCACAGTACTTACCTGTAAGAATAATGTCCTCTCATTATTAAAACACCATTGTAATTGATATGGCTTGCACTATAGATCTAGATTTTAATTTTATTTTATTGGTTCGGTTTTTTTTTTAATATGCTTTTATTAGCTTCACCTGTATGTTTGTATGTATGTAACTGATTTTTTCCCCTGGAGATCTGTTTCTCCTCATATACACTATTTAAGCTGCAAAGAAACCTTTACATGCATCTTTCGGAAAGAAAACAGTTGATTCTTTTTAATGCGCTATTATATTAGTTTCACCTGAATGTTTGTTTGTTTGTAACTGACTCTTTGGGCACGATTTTGCCCTACTTTAAGCGATCAGATTTAATGTAAACGTTGTAGACTTATCAAGGACCGACGACACTAAAATATTTTAATAAGTTTATTATCTCATCATGATTAGGATCGCCAGGATTAGAGATTTTATTTTAACTTATGAAGAACAATTTAACCCATGTAGAATGAAAGTATTCAGTAAAGACATTCAAACCTACGTGGGACAGTGGCACAACGGACTATTCGCATTTAGCCTTTGTTTTACTCACAATTACATTATTGTAAGTACTATAGTTCCACTCCCCCGTACCGGGACCTCATTTAAATATTATAGTTTAAAAACACTAAAAAACATGCTTTTAGAGTTATTCAAACTAAAAAGTAAAAAATAAATAAATAGTTTACAAAAACTAAAAAACACGCTTTTATAGTTAATCAAACTAAAAAGTAAAAAATAATTGTTAACATAAGAATAAAATGACTGACGAGAAAATGAATGTCACTGTTCTAAAAGCGTGGGGTGCTTTGTATGACATTTTTAAACTAACTCTGCATTTCGGAATGAAACGAGTGAAAAATTATAACGATTGATATCGAACACCCCACGATTTTAGAACAGTGGCATTAATTTTCTCGTCGGTTATTTTATTCTTATGTTAACAATTATTTTTTAGTTTTCTATAAGCGTGTTTTTTAGTTTTTGTAAACTATTTATTTATTTCATCTCTGAGTGAGTGAATCGGTAATATCTTGTTATAATCATAGTGACAATAAAATCAACATCTTCATTTCTAATGCATACGAATCATGTAGTGCAGGGGTCTCCAAACTTTTCAGCCTTAGGGACATACTGTTTACTCCAGTAAGTAAGTACCAAGGGCCAAAACCGTTTTGATTTTTCTGCCATTATCTATATAATTACATAAATCTCATTAGTATTTTTTTACAAGTGGATACCCCGCGATTTGATTCGCGTTAATTTAGCTCTTCTATTCCTGAGGGATTTTCAAAATAAATATCATATGTTTGATTCAGGATATATACATTCCAAACATCGATATACATACATATGCGACACTCTTTACCCCAACATAACTACCGTGGGATGTTCACTAGTTTATAATGTTAGTGGGATTCATTTCAATTATTTGTTAGTTGTTATGCTTAAGTTAAATTTTCCGCGTATTATGCTAGTCATTAAGTTTTACCTAGCAAGTCAATAAAACCGAGTTATTATCATTCTGTGTTTTTTTATCCAACTTATTACAGCAACAATAAGCTATTCGTTGTCGCGGGCCGTAGTTTGGAGACCCCTGATCTAGTGAAGCTAAACAAATTTGGTTGCTTGAGCTTCCGGACAGTAAGACATATTTACCACTTAAAAAAAAAGTGTGGTAAAAATCCTCTTAAAAATAAAGTGTTGTAATTGTTAAAATTAGCATATTCCTAGGGCTGAGGTTCAAGTTGGGCAAGCAGTTTAGATTGAAAATACGAATAAAAATCCTTTCCTAAATTTTATATTATATAAGTATCAATTAACTGTGAAATTTAAAATACCTCATTTTATTCTGAACGCTATGAAAGATTTATTTGCATACTATTTCTTTGGGCGCGCAGAATATGCAGTTGGCATTTCTTTGACCTGACAACCTTTTATTATATAACTATAGAATTATCTAATTCATTCATTCTCTGCACTTCTTCTTGAGTACAATTTTTTTTTATAGGATTAATTTTTTTTATAACTAGATATTCATCGTGTTGCTGTTGATTTTAACTATTCATTATTATTTTTTTATTTATTTATTTTCATGGGGTTTTTTTTTTTTCCTCCTCCTTAAGAAAAAAAAAAAACATTTTTTAATCGAGCATTTCATTCTGATTATTCGTTTTAAAACTAGATTTATTTACAAGAACGTCCATTATTGAATAATGTTTATTCTGACAAAAATCTTAAAATCGTATGCGTCTTCTTATAGATACTGAATACAGTTACAGGAAAAGAAATGGCATTGAGAAATAATACAGTTCTAGTTGATATGAAAATCTTTAGATCTGGCAATACTAAACTTTTCTTATCGTTTAATTCGTGTGGTAGCGTTACTGTTAAGCGGTTTACTGCATGCTAAGGCTGACTTTATGGTATGCATACATCATTAATTCATTAAATATTAAATGATTAATTTGATTTAAAAATATTAATGAATTAGATAAATATATGTATAAAACTTATTATTGAGTATGATATTTTTACGAACGAACTATAAACGTGCGTTCACTTAATTGATGTTGGGTTCACTTGATCGAATTGGGCTACATTCTACTTTTTGGACTCGCTTAATTTTTTCCCCCGAGCTATAAATCTGAAAAATACACTACTTTTTTAATTTTATGAATTTTGATTGTAATATTTAGATGACAATTCAAATCTATATCTTTAGATCTGGCAATACTAGACTTATATTAAATCGTTTAATTCGTGCCGTTATTTTATTGCTGTCCGTGTTGCTTTTTATTGCCAAGCGGTTTACTGCATGCTAAGGCTGACTTTATGGTATGCATAAATCATTAAATTTTAAATAATTAATTTGATTTAAAAATATTAACGAATTAGATAAAATATGCATATGTAAAACTTATTGTGTATGATCTTTTTACGAAAGAACTAAACGTGCGTTCATTGAATCGATTTTATGTATTAATCGAAATTTACTAACTTGCATTGAATATATATATATATATATGATAGTTGTAATGATTTTTTTTAAAAATTATGTATGTTCATAACTGTGAAATAACTTGGCAGTTATTAGCTATATGAAGGATTGTTTTTAGATAGATAGACAAAAATGTTTGCAATACAAAAAAAGTGAGGGTAAGTTAGGAATAAATAGTCAAAAACTTTGTTTTGTACAATTTGCAATAAATTTTATGTTAACTCTGCCTAGCATAACCTGCCCAATACTATATTTTAACCTCATTGCAGTACCTTTTAAAGAAAGACAAAAAAAAACCTGACAATTAATGAAGTGTTTCTTATTATTAATTTTTATTGTTTTCTCTATTTTTTTGTAGGAAGCAATATTTAAAATCCATCTAAAATATCACTTTTACTTCTTACATTTAAAAAATACAAACCATTAATTTTTTTTTCATATGAATGTTTTGTTTTGGTTTCATTCATTCTTGTGCTTACTTTTTGATGATTGTTTTCATTCAATCCCAAAAGTTAAATTAAACAATGTACTGAAATCATCTATATTTTATTTATAATATCTTCTGTATAATCCATTGATAAAGAATTCTGTTCTGTTTCCTTATTTGATTTATGTTTATCATAGGAATTCTAAAATACCTTTTGATTGAGTTATGCAAATATTTATAGAACAATGCTTGTTTTTTAAAGAATGAGCAAATTGAAATATATAAATCTATTGTGATGAGGTAAATAACCTGGTACATACCTGCCAATTTTTACAGTTTTTCCTTTATTTATTTATTTTCATTTGACTTTTGTAAAAAACAACCATAAAAAAAGTTTTTTTTTATTCTCATCTTCCCTGAAGAACTTTTTTAATGTTTTATATTCTTTAAGATTATGAACCATAGTGTTTTTTTTTAAAAGCATTTGGATAGTCAGTGTACAATAGATAGCTGGCAGTGTGCCTAAATATTGATTGTTCTTCTAAAATATTTTTTGCAGTAAGAGTGTAAGAGAATACATTTTTAGCATTATAAAAAAAAAAAAAAAAAAAAAAAAAACATACAAAATATCAGGTTAAGAAACTTAATTGTGATTAAATCAATAAATTTGAAGCATTATTTTAATTAAGTTTCTGATAACTAAATATTTTATAAAACTAAATTAGATTATTATATAAGGTGTTTGATTTTCAGTCGCATAACAAAATTATGTAAAAAGAATAGTAAAAGAGATAGAAATAAAGCATAGTTGCTTATTTGGTGATATTACTACAAAAATTTCAATGAGATACCCTTTGATTATTCATGGCATACCAAAGTATACTCGATTCCATGCTGTGAGTGTTTTAAAGGATTACGAAATTAGAAATGGATGCTCTTCAAACTAACTTTGTTGGAATTGAAACAGTGTATCACAGCTGCTATTAATTTCATAACTTATAATATGCTTAGCATGAAATTGAATATCACTTGGATATACTATGAGTGACTTAAAAATTTTGCATTGCGTTTTATTTTTTGTAATTATAAAGTAAGTTAATAAAATATTATTTAAATCTCTCTTTTTTTAAGATTTACTAAATTAAATATCATATTAAGCTTATAAACTACATTTTACATAATTAATAAACTACTTTTTTTTTATATTCAATATGAATTTATAAATCTACCATCTATAACTTGGATGTTCATCATTTTTGTCAATTTACAATTATTATTTAAGCACTTAACATTGAAAGTATTGATAACATAATGTAATTGTTATGTATTAACATACTGGAAAGCTTTACTGATGAAGTTTCTTAAGACTTTCTAGCTATGCAAGTGTATTGAAGCAATTTTTTTAAGGATATTTAAAGATGTTTTGGCTATCCCATAAATCTATGTATATAGATTTGATCAATATCAACCAACTTAATACTTATTTTCTTAACAGATCCAACCACCAAAAATGAAATATTGCAAATCATTTTTATAACATGTTAGTTTAATATTTTTTAATATACAAACACATGCCTTTTCTGCCTGTCTGTATCATATTTTTTCCATTGCTAAAATAGAAAAACATCTTGACACCGAAAATGCTTATTTCGATATATATTTACAGTGTTTGTGTAATTATTGAATAGATTATGATAAATGACAGCTTTAAATCAACAGTAACTTTAATTGCAATCTTTGGCAATGTTATTATGGCTATAAGAAGATTTGAATCTATGATGATTAGGGAAACAACATGTTCAATTTGAAAGCTAATTTTAATTTGTAAATAAAAATTTAGTTTATTGTAAAATTATTATTCATAACTTCAAGTAATTAATTAATATTGATTATATAATCTTGTATATTATATCTCTTGTATCTATATCTCTTATATATTATTATAATCTTGTAATGCTTAGTTATTGAAATTTTACTGGATATTTTTTGCCTATGCATAAATGTAAAAGTGTTTTCACAATTAAATCAAGAATCTTCTAAATGCCTGCTGTATTTACTGTAGCAATAATTACCAAAAAAACTGTGTGTTTTTTTTAATGTTTAATTGAAATTTGTTAAAAAGTATATAGTGGCTATACTAACATGGCTGGAAAGTATAATTAAGGATATATATATATATTGCCTTCTGCACTAGTTATGATTCAATAAATAAATATATATACATACATACCTCTGTATGTAAGCCGAGAATTTTTAAAACTTTTTCTAAGGCATTTATGGAGGTTTGGTTTATGTATGGATCTACTAATCTTCCAAAAACATAAGTATAAGTATCATACTAGCACAAATGAGAAATTATTAAATAAGTACATTTTTATTTCTTAAGTTTATAAAAAAAATATATATAATTTTAAATGAAATGAATTAAACGTTTTAGGAAAATGAGTTGTTTGTACTTTGAAATTGTTGTTTTGTTGCGTTCTCGCTAAAATAAAAAAAAAATTGATATCAACAATGAGCTAGCTTCAGATAGTTATAACTATTCTTATTAGTGTCTAGCATTTTATTTTACAACCATTTGTTGGAAAAATTAACAGAAAAGTACAAAAAAATACACCTGAAATTATAATATAATATGAAATTATATTACCATAAACAAAGAAAATTACAGGGTTTTTTTCTCCTATTTTGGCTGGGTTTTAAATTTTAGCAAACTTTTTGAAAAGGAAATGCTGTCACAATTTATACATGGATCAACTTATATTTGGTAATGTATTTTAGTATTAGTTAAAAATACTGTTTTTTAATGTACTTAAAAAATCTTTTAATTACTAAAATACTTTGAAATATAATATGTAACTTCCTGTTACATTATGATGTATTTATTTTGCATTCAATCTGGTGTTATCAAGATTTTTTTCAGAAATTGTTGCATCAAAAATTATAAATTATTTTAAAATTTTGATTAAAAATAAATTTTGATCATGTTTGAAAATAAATTTGTCTGATTATAACTGTGGTAAATTTTTTGAATAAAAGGCTTTTCTCTTATTTTCAGAAATATACTGTTGTGTATGTATGTACACAAGTGCACCCAGAATGTTGTCTTGGATAGTAACAACAACTTGGTCTCAATAAAGTGTAACTTTTCATGAAGTTCAATAGGTCATACTAAACCATAAATAATTAATAAATAGAAAAGGTATCTGAAGTCAGAATTTCATATATTAGTTATTTTATTAATATTTTTTACATTAAATAAATTTAACAATTAATTTGATTCAAATACATCCAAAAAAGAACATTAAAAGAAAAATATTGCACACAAAATTAAACAAATTATAAATTCACTTTTTTTGTACTAACTCAACAATTGCATCATTTATGTCAATTTCAATATTTCGATAAATATTTAATAAAATGGACATTTATCAAAAAAATGATTAGTTGAAATACTATATTTAACAATAAAAAAAATTGGATCAAAGTGGGAAGTAGCCACAGCTTTTAACACATGCATACATTTCACTTATGTGCTTGGCGGAAGGGGAAAACTAACAGCCACTTCCTAGGTGTGTGCCTCTATATATTTATGATATATATATTTTCATCAAACATGGTCATTATTTTGAAGGGGAGAGATGTTTAGAATAACTTTAGAATTTATATTTTGTATAAGAATCAACATGTTTCCAAAAAACAGTGGTGGCTATAATATATGCTAGCCAGCCATTTAACCTTCTTTGAAGCTGATTCAATAGTGACTTGAAAGGTTACTAGTTCATTTTTTTTTCTTTTGTTCTCTTGGATATTTCTTAATATTTTATATCTGCTGTGTTATTTAAAAAATAATTTTTGTGGACTTCAGATCAGTTGTTTTCAAACTTGAGGCACAATCTTGAAGGGAAGTATATATGAAAGAAACTTAAAAAGCTGAGCAACCTTAGTTAGCCATTTTTTTGCAGAAAGTGGGCCTAATTCTTTATGTGTACATTAGAGTTCCAATTCTTCCCTTGTTTGTTTAAAATTATTACATGTATCTACTATAAATTGTTTATCCCCTGTATCGTTTATCCCAATCCCCTCTCAATTGTTTACATGTATATACTATAAATTATAAATTGCTTCTTTCATTGCAGTATTCAGACGTGCAAGATTTTGGTTGAAGATGGAAAATTTTTCCGTGTGCACTCGAAATTCAAAATTGTTTCCTTGTATCTAAGATATATGTCAATATACATCAAACTTGCAAATTAAATCTGTGACAGAAACAAAAGTTTCCCTGTTGCATTACATATTGTTGAAATAATAAATTTTTAATTTGTGCTGTTGTTAAATAAATATTTGTTTTATACAATGTTTTTTTCAGTTTGTGGGACAGAAATTATGATGAATAAAATAATTTTTTTTTAACTTGACATCTGATTCCTTAAAATCAATATTTCAATAGCATGTCATAATTGGCCATATATTGTATAGGAGTCATCTCATTCGATTATAGACTTAATATTCAACTCACTGTTTATCTTTTTGACTATGAAGAAGTTTTTGTTCCTCATTCATTTCTTCTTCAATAAATAATTTAAAGAGCTAATTCTTTTGATCCTCCTGATTAATGTGCAGGGGTTATTTTGCACTAGCAACAGTGTTTCTGTGGTTCAAATAGTTTAATGAATGGCATGTTTTATTTACAAAAAATAAGGTGCTTCTGCTAGCAGTGACTGGTATTGTGATAAATCTAGCTGTTAGTGTTCAAGAAGATCGTCGCTTAATGGAGATAATTAGATGGATGCAGAAATGCTACACACCTATCATGGCAGGCATTCATTGCCATGTTTTATTGTCTGCAGATAGACATCTATTCACTAGCAGGAACACTTGAATCACTGTGCTTTGAAAACTGTTTGAATTACCTAAATGTTGCTTATTAGGATATAATATCTTCATTACTTGTCAGTTGAAACATTTCATGTGCTTTTTGCTATAGATTTCTCAAATGAATGCAAAATAATTTCATTGCTGTGTTGTTACTCATCATGAACTGGCCTTTTATGTGTAATATATAATATGTATGTATAAATGAACTCGCCACGTATCTTCTTATGTATGTAAATGAAAGACAAATATTTAAATAAATTAATGCAACAAATCTTTATTATGAAAAATTTTATCCGTACTCATCTATGTTTTTTTTTTTTTCTTTCAGTAAATTTGTGGGTTTTTTAAGGCATAATTAAAAAACCAGTCATGTCTTCTGGAGGTTCAGCACCCCGAATCCAGGTCTTTCGTCCAACAATGGAAGAATTTAAGGATTTTAATTCTTATCTAGAGTTTATTGAAATGAAAGGAGCTCACAAAGCTGGTTTAGCTAAAATAATTCCTCCTGAAGGATGGAAGCCAAGGAAAAAAGGATATGATGATATTAATCTTACAATTCCTAGTCCAATCTCACAAGTAGTTCATGGAAGTCAAGGTCTGTATACACAATTTAATGTTCAATCAAAATCTCTGACTGTTAAAGCATATGAAAAGCTTGCAAACAGTAAAAAATATCAAACTCCCTCACATTTTGACTATGAAGACTTGGAAAGAAAATACTGGAAAAACATCACTTTTAATCCACCTATATATGGAGCAGATGTGTCTGGTTCTTTGTATGATGATGATGTAAATGAATTCAACATTCAACATTTAAACACCATTTTAGATTTAGTTAAAAATGATTATAAAATACAAATTGAAGGTGTAAATACAGCTTATCTCTACTTTGGAATGTGGAAAACAACTTTTGCTTGGCATACTGAAGATATGGATTTGTACAGCATAAACTATCTTCATTTTGGTGCTCCTAAATCATGGTATGTTGTTCCACCCGAACATGGGAGACGTCTTGAAAGATTAGCTGCAGGCTTTTTTCACGATAGTCGCCAGGAGTGTAATGCCTTTCTGAGGCATAAAATGACCATAATTTCACCTAGTGTTCTTAAACAGTTTTCAATTCCTTTTCAAAAAATAACTCAAGAACCTGGTGAATTTATGATCACATTTCCATTTGGTTATCATTCTGGTTTCAATCATGGATTCAATTGTGCAGAGTCTACAAATTTTGCTATGCCTCGGTGGGTTGAGTATGGAAAGAGAGCAGCTCTTTGTAGCTGCAGAAAGGATGGTGTTAAAATAAGTATGGATGTATTTGTTCGAAACTTCCAGCCGGATAGATATGAATTGTGGAGAGCTGGTAAAGACATTGGTTCACATCCTGAAGATCCATCACGACATTATGCTGCTCCACCACCAATAATAAAAGTAGCACAAAACAAGAACACTAAAGGAACTTTAATTTCGCAGAAAACTAAGAGACACCCTGTTTCAAAAATAGGAAAAACTAAAAGAAACCTTCGATCTTCTAAAGTCAATGAATGGGGTAGTGATGAAGATACTGAATTATATGATGTTAATGATGCCATGATCTCCAAAAAACCTAAAACAACAAAAAAGAAATCAAGGCAATCAAATTTTTCAATTGAAGAAGGTAGATCTAATGATGTTGAAGATGAACAAAGGAGTGAAAACAATGAGGATATGCAAGTAGACAATGAAGATTTGCAAGAAGACGTGAAAGATGAACTAGTAACTTGTATGGAAACAAAGGATTCAATAGAGGAAGTAATAAACAATGATAAATGTGGTGATCTGAAATCCTGTGCAGATTCAGAGCTAGTTTCAAATACAAGTAGTAATAAACCAAAGAGTGAAGGAGAAATAAATGAAGGGAAGTTGACATTGGATTCATTTGATAATCTCGGTAATGTAATGGATAATCCTCCCGAACTTAAGCCATTTTGGCTACCAGAGATGAAAAATGTTGATAATAATACTACTACTACTAACAATAATGATAAGAGTAATTGTTTAACTATTCATGACCACATGCAATTGCTTAGCAGCAAATATCCTCATTTGAGTCAAGCAATAAATAGTGGCACTTTTACTGTTGTTCCTGTCAATTCAATACCAGATGAGAGCACACAAAATATTTCTGTGCATTTGGAAAACAATTCAGTATCTCCAGATACGAAATTCAAAGATGTTTCACCAACATTATTTTCTTCACATCAGCCACTAGTTTCTCAAACTTGGAGATGTGAGACAACTAATAAAGGGTTAAAAATAAAAATAGTTCAACCCAAAATAAATGAGAGCATTGTTGAATATCCAAATTCTGATCCTGCAATTCATATTGAAAAAAATCCCCATTCTCAGATTATAGATAATTATCCAGTTTCAACTAGTACTACTGCTAAAGAGAGTTCTAGTAAAAATGATGAATCACAGAAACCAAATCAAACCAAAAAAAGCCCTCATAAGCAAATCAAAAGGAAAAAAAATAGAGGCAGAAAAAATTCTGACCAGTCGACTTCAAATGGATCAGGTTCCAAAGTCCAAAGAGCCGATAGCTCTTTGGAGAGTTGGGCTCACCCTTTAATAGATCTCTGGCAGCATCAACCAAGAAATTTTGAAAAAGAAATTGAATTTAATAGAAAATTAGCCAGCATCCCACCTCATTGTGCAGTCTGTGTACTATTCACACCAATGTACAATAAAACAAATTTCCCACCAGAACCTTCTAATGTGCCTTCCTATAGTTCTGTCCGAATGCCTGCTTATTGTTACGGAAATTCTCTAAATAAGGAATGCATTTTAGATACTAACTCCCTTCTCAGACCTGATGGAACTGCTCCTCTTTTAATTTGCTCCGTATGTAAAATTTGCGTCCATGCTTCTTGCTATGGTATATCTTTATTACCTGTAGGACCTTGGACATGTACAAGATGTACAAAACAAGCAATAGAAGCTGAATGTTGCTTATGTGTTTTGAGGGGAGGTGCTTTAAAACCCACTAATGATGATCGCTGGGCTCATATTATTTGTGCTGTGCTCATTCCTGATACATTCTGCGAAAACGTATTGCAAAAACAGCCTATTAATGTGACCCAGGTAACTCCACCTCGTCAACGTCTGAAATGCAAATATTGTTTGAAGACATCTCAGTCCAAAGCATCTAAGGGTGCATGTGTGCAATGCCAGTGTGGGAAATGTTATCTACCATATCATGTTACATGTGGGTACATGGCAGGTGTCATATTTGAGACAAATGACTGGCCTAAACCTATTCATATGATTTGCACTCGACATGCATCAGCAAGGCGAAAACCACCAAAAAGAGAGCTAACTAGTGTATCTGTTGGAGAAAAGGTAATAGCTAAGCACAAAAACAAAAGATATTACTGGGGAAATGTTAAGAAAAAATACAACCAAGAATACTATTCCATACTTTTCGAAGACAATTCAATTTCTACTAACACATTACCTGAAGATATTGTTGACAGAAGTACTACAACTCATGGAGCTCCTGAAATGAATGAAAAGGTTAAGGTGAAATGGACAGATGACAAAATATACAATGGCATTTTTAAGGGATCTCAGTCATGTGAATTATATATAATTGAATTTGATGATGGTTCTGTTCTGCATCAAGAGAGGAAACAAATCTATGCTGCAGATGAAGAATTACCAAAAGAAGTCCAAACAAAGATTTCGCACTCCAGTGATAGGCGGATGTTTGATTTTGAGGCAGAAACCGAAGGCAAACGAGTTAGAATCAGCAATTACAAATATAATTACTTTGAAATGTAAATTGCTAAGGAATCAAAAATTACATTTTAATCTCATAGATGTCACATCACCATTCTTTTATGGATATTTGAATTTGCATTGTTTTCAAAACATTGTAAAAACTGCCATTGGTTCATTCTGTCTTGTAAGTAACACTTTTTCTGAAAACATTACTTGCTTGAAAACATTCACTATTGATTATCATATTGCTATGAGATAAAAAAATTGTAAATAATTTTAAGTAGAGTGCTATAATACCTATTTCATCTACCTTACAATATTGCTATCATAAAATGTCATTTATCATAGTAAAAATTTTGTACAGAGAATGTCAGTGTATATATCCCATCCTTCAGAAATTTATTATAATTGTTTGATGTATAAATGTCAATTGAATGTTAGTCCTCTGGTTCTCTTCTACAATTGTGAACTTTATATGTTATGTTTTTTTCCCTTCCAATTTATGATTATTTTTAAATAAAAGGATGGCACTGTAGCCGGTCAAAGTAGATCCTTTATTGTAAAAAGTTAGCTTTGGTTAATGATAGATATCAATTTATTATTATTTTTGCTTGACATTTTTCAAGACATGTTATCAGGATATGACTTTGGAACTAAAACATACTAAAAAAAATTGCTGGATTAATATATGTTTTTAAAGTCTAATTTTAATATTGCATTATGAGGGAAAGAATTAAATTTAGGGAATATCTGAACAGCTAATTAAAAATTCTTTTTCAAAACATTGGAAGAAATTTTTCACAAATTACTTTTTTTATATTTTATTAAATTATTCCAGATATTAAACCTTAAAATTTTACAATCTTAAAAGAGTTAAGTTTCTTAATTTTTCATGTCAGAATTTAGGAACTGGCTTCCTTATATATATTTCTTAAAATGTTTGCCCCTTTATGATTACAGCTTATGTACTATTGTTTAAATCATATTACAAAAAAAACTATTAATTATGTAAGTTATGTAATAAATATAATAACTTATCTTTTTCTAATTTGCATGTCTTTAATGTGTACATCCTCTTATAAAATTTTATTTATTGCCAATAATTAGCATATGGTATGTAGACATTATTTTAAAGTATGTTAAATTCAAAATTTGTACTTGATTAACTGTATCAAATATAATCTTTATATATTACAATATGCTGACATTTTTAGAAGTAAATTTTACATCCCCGATTTCATCTGTTAGAATAATTTGATATTTAATAGATACATTAATATATATTTTTTTTTTATTCTAAATAAAAAAAAAAAGAAATGTGGAAGGTTTTCTATGCATACTTAAAAATGGAGGTAAAAGTTATTGCTTTTCTAAAATTAAAATTTTCAGTTTTCTTTTTATGTATGCTGTTTGTTTATTATATTTAACAAAAACTGTTGAATTTTGATTTTACTTATTTAATATTCAATTCAAGAGTAACATTTTATAATTTAAAATGTAATTGTAATTTTGAAAAAAGAATTTCATCAATAATTTCAAAAAAAAAAAAAAAAAAAATTTTATTATCAAACTAATCAAGTTATTTTGTCTGGTTTTTTTTTTACCATTTGAAATTACAAAAATATATTCAATTCTAATCTTTCTCAATTATTTTATAATGTAAGAGGAATTTCACTTAATATTTATAAATTATAACTCAATTTTTTGTCAAAACTATTATTATTATTATTTTCTTATATTTGTTACAGCTGTTCGAAATATTCATTGAAATACATTTTTCTACTATAATTCATGTGAATTTGATGTATTATAATGGATATTAGTTCTATTGAAATGTTTATTGCCATTTGTAGGAAGGATTGTGTTTAACATGTATATTTATAACACATAAAATAATTCTTTAAATGTATCACTTCTCTTTGTCAATGTAATACTATGCTTCACTGTTCTTTTAAGTACTATAAAATGTACTTTATATATATTGTAAAATACTTAGATTTATGGAGTGTTATGAATATTTCAGTAGTTCCACAATTTATTAAGAGTTCTGATTTATTTTAATGATAAATCACTCATTATTTATGATGCTAAAAAGTATTTGTCTATATTTCTGAAAGCTTTTAACATCGTTTCCTGAAGCTTTTTCATGGCTTTTAGAAACTCTGTATTTGAGATAAAGTTAATACATTTTTAATGTAAAATTTACCATAATTAAATTTAATGTTTCTACTACAAAGGATTTTAAAAAATTGATTGTTCATGGATTTTAAAAAATTATCTATTAATTTAAAAGTATCTGAAAGTGTAGCCCTTCTTTGAAGAGAAAAACCTTGAGGAATTCTAAAAATGTTATTCTATCATTGACCTTATGGTTCATTAGTCTGACAAATGGTAAACTATTTGATTTTGTCTGTGTGATTGTGATGGATCAAAATATGTAAACTGCTGATGCTGTTTTTGAAAAAACGACAGTCATGAAGCTATATAGTAAACTGATAGTACTTGTTTTTATCAAATGAATTTAAACATTTCTAAAGTAAGCATTAATAAAAAAGTACATATATTTTATATAGAAAATGATTTTTACCATAAATTAACTGGATATAAAATTTCATTTGAAAAGTAGCATTAAGCGTTTCAAACATTCAAAATCAGTTTTGTTAATTGTTAACATAATTATTTCATTTTTAAAAAAAGATTTGTTCTGCTTGATGTTTTTCACTCAATAGAAGGGCTATATATATATATATATATATAGATAGATAGATAAATTAAAACTATAAAGTTTGTTTTTGTAGTGTTATTTCTTAGTTATTATTTTTTTTGACATTCTTTTGATAAATAATAACATTCAATTTGTAATATTGTAAGTGAAAAGTAATGTTTGTGTCATTGTGCTTGACAGAACACTTAATTGTTATATGAAATGACTTTCTGTGTTAGATGTTAGAATTAGATTTCATGTGTTTGAATAGGGAATTAATTCCCTTCTCTGGCGATTATTGTGAAAGAAGACTTGACAGTTTCTGTGGAGAAATTGATGAACACTATTTTGTGTATGACATTCAGACCTTAACTTCCATAATTGATTGTGCTGATTGATGTAACACCATTGCTGCAAGAATAGAGCAATAGGATTAAATTTTAATCAAAATATTTATTGCGAATGAATCGATACTGCTGATCACAAATTTTAGTTATAAAATGTTTAAAGAAAAAGCTGTATAAATATTTTTTGATAAAAAAAATTATTTGAAATTTTCTCAGTTATATAGTTGACTATCGATTATCCGACACTCACATAGTATAATTGAAAGCTCTGGGTATCAGGAATACACAAATAACTATTAGCAGTTGTAAAATGAAATAATTAATAATTATACAAGTGTAAAAAAAAATTAGGAGATAAAATCGAACATGTATTTTCCTGATATGCCAATACTTCTGCATTAGCAGAAATGTTTTATTTTTTAGTAGTTTTCTATCTGAAGACAAATTCTTCCATTTTTACGAAACCAAAAGAAAAAATCCCCAAAATATCCTAATTGTAAATTGTTTTTCTTTCTGTAATATAGTTATTCTTTTAAAAGATTACATGTTATTTACAATTTGTACTGGCAATGTTGGACAGCAAGTTTTTGAAGTTGGCAAATTAGCATATATAAATTTCATATTTTTTTTTATCTCTTTCACTTCATATGAAGTAGCACACCAGCATTTAACTTTTATGGCCAGTGCAATTAGGATGGGTGCACATGCTAATTGTGAAAGAATTGTCCAGTAGAAATGGTGGAAGAAACAAAGCATGGCTTGTATATGTTTTGTTGTTGGTTAACTGTGATCTACAGTTTACTTTGAGTGGATGTTTATATAGTAAAGGGTATCGGATTATCGAGTCTACTGTATATGTTTCTAGCAAATCATTTGTTGCTGGAAATTTTCATGTTAAGGCATGAAGCATTTTCATTCTGTTCACATATTGAAAATAAAATTATAAATGCTTTATGTCATATGTATTTCCAACCTTATTATTTCAATGCAATATGTTTTATAGTCTTAGTACTCAGCCAGTTTTGGTTGAGCTTGTACGATAATATATTACTTTTGATTTCGAATTTCTTATATTGCATTGTAATTTATGAAGACTATGTTTTAGAGTATAATAAAATATATGTTCTGAGTTCATGTTTTGATGTTTTTATTTCAGTTTTGAACAAAAGCTTATTTCAGAAGTCAATCTAGCTATATAGTATGTATTATTATGCAAATTAGTAAAAAAAAAAAAGCTTTTACACCTAAAATTTAATATTTTAATTCACTTTGAGTAAATTTAACCAAATTGTAAGGTAATTATGGTTAAAACTGTTAGAATTTCTATTTTAATTGCTTCATGGACATAACAATACTTATTTTTCTTGTGAGAAAGAAGGCTAAAAGATTTAATAATAAAAACCGTTAACTATTGACCTATTGCAGTCTTTCCCGAATTCTTTCAATTCCCTCTGTCAAATTCTGAAGAGCACATTGTGGGAAATAATGATTAATTTTTTATTAGTTCACCTGTCTTTACATGGCTATAAGAGGTTATACCTTAGATAAAAACCTGTAGGTCAACTTCCCCAGTAGGTAACTCATTGCCACTTTTTTGGAAGCCCTATTCCATCTATAATTTTCTTAAATTTAAGATATAGAAATGAACAAGGTATCATTTGAAAAAGAAGGAAGTCCAAATGTGAATTAACTTGACTGGATTTAAAAGCAGACTATTTGGTCTCAAAGGCCAAAAGCTGGCAAATCCACCAATATGGATATTATTTCCATCGGTGATGGCATTCATAGTTATTAAGTTGCAAGGTTTATGAAATTTTTATATGTCAGTTTGTCAACCATGATGCATGTCTTGCAGTATATAATGTGGAAGCATAATTAAAAACATAAGAGGATGTCTAAAGCTACTAGAAGGTTAATTATAAGAGCAATATTTGACGAAAGAATTAAAATCAATTTCTTCAACCGTACTTTCAATGTGTCCTATTCTTTCAGTAAAAGTAAATAGAATGAAATTATTAATTTTTCTGAAGCATTTAACTTTTATTTATTTTTTTAAAATTGCATTGAATTTTTCACTTATACGTTTGCAATTATGGCCTAAATATAAAGCTTACCTGTTACGATAAATGGGCATTTAAGTTCACAAAAAAAAATGCTATTTAATTAACTGAAAAAAATGTATTCGAACTCATTGAATTGAAAATAGAAATGAAATTTTGTAATATTGTTTGGTGCTGCTATATAGCATTTTGATTACATCTCTATCGATGAATAGTTTTTATATACAGGAAATACATGTATTCACTCTTGCCTATAAATAAATGGTGCAATAAAAGCTTGAAAAATTTAACTATTGATAGACTGCAAATTTTTACATTTAAAAGTAATTTAATTTGTAGGGAGAATAAGGCAGTTCCTTTAAATGCTCTTTTTTTTTCAGAATATATAATTTGGTTTCTTTTTTTAAAAAGGTATAGTCTTACTGCTGATAGCGTGGGAAAATGGCAAGAGGCCTTTAAAAGAGATTTTAATTGTAAGAAAAAGAATTTTTTAATAATTAAAATTTTGGATTACACAACATTAATAGAAAACGCAGATGAAAAAATTCACATTATACTTTTTTCTTTCAAAGCAACTTTGCACCGTACTTATCTGACTAGCACCCCTAACAAGGAATAGATTCCTCCGTTTCCGCTGTAAACCGGATGTTTACCATTCCGCGCTATCCGTGGTCGGACTATATGCATCATGCATTTTGGCAAAAAAAAAAAAAGAATTTAAATAGTTATAAATTGCAAATCTGTCTTTTATTTTTAATACATATATAGACAATTGTGGACGAGGAATTTTAAGTTCGTAATGCATTAGGTCAATAAATGGATGTGGATAGCTTGTATTTCAATATTTGTAATCGGGTACTAACATTAAAATTGTGGAGACTGAATAAATGCACTTAGCATGTTACAATACTGACAAATGCTTTAAAAATTATATAACTGTAAATGCTGCGAATATATATATATTACTTGCACCTTGTATTATTAAATTAAATTTATTTATTATTTGGATCTATTTGTCGATTACTAAGCTTATTTGCCGATGCTCAAAAATGAGTAATCTATTTTTAAAAATAAATAAATTAATAGGAACGATAGAAATGTACCTTTTGCTGCATGGGAAAACAATAGTGACTGAATTTCGAAATTAGTTTTTATAGAATTTGCTGAAAGATGGCGCTTCTGTAGATGTAGCCAGAAAAAAATCTTAAATCATCCGATATTTCAAAATACCTCCAATTTACAACAACAATATGGTATAATTGTAGAAAAATGATAGCAGCCCATGCATTTAATCTCAGTCGAAATAACCTGAAATGGAGCAGAAATGTAATTCAGTTCAGTTCAGTTTTAAAGTCGTTTGTAAATTTTGACAGTGCATCTGATTTTTCATACCCATAGAATATATTCAAGTACGTACCTGGTCTTTCATACGTGGTATACCCGTTGAAAAAGAGTTATGGGCAAATCTAGTCAACAAGGTTGCCAATGCATGACGCTTCCCGTAGTTTTGCAATATTCCGAAGCAATGGCACGATTATCGTAATGTTCATTATTAAATGATCACTTCAACAGTTTGATATGGCCTTGTTTTGCATGAACCACGAGATGGTCCTAGAGATCTCCATAACATTTTATCCATTGAATTCATCTGGTCTCCAGGCTGGGCCGAATTTAGATGAAAATAGACCCTAGGCTATTCCACTTATGTGGCCCTTTCACCCCCAATTTTTTAAGTTTGTAAATTGCTTATTATGTTTGTTTATTATTCATATGTGTAGAATTTCTCCTTATTTTTGATTCAGTGTTTACTGTTTTAGAATAGTATACTGCTAATTTTGTTAACAATTTGAGTGTAGGCCCCTCTTGATCTTGAGGCCTTAGGCTGAAGCCTAGTTAGCCTATAGGAAAATCCGGCCCTGTTTCCCAGGGCATTACAGAAATAAAAAGCAGACTCTGAAGAAAAATCAGCCGCAAACATAATAATTTCTCATTGGATATCTCCAGAGGATCAAATTTTTCAACAGAAAAGAAGACATTACAAAATAACAGATCAATGGACAAGCGAAAAATAAGCACAAGAATTCATCCATTTTGACAGTCTGAATCTAAATGGATGATTTAATCTAAATTCCTCCCTTCTCATCGGCTTCTATCTATAAATCAAAAGAAAGATGTACATCTCGTATAAAAATATTTCCATCAGAAGCAAAACTTCATAGATTCGGGCTCAGCCCATCTACTTGTGTCAATCATGCAGTGCATTAGAAACCGTGGAACATATTTTGTTTCAATGTTCGAAATATGAAAACCAAATAAACAAAGTTTGGCGTCCTGTTGGCCAATTAACTAGTGCTCTGTCCTTTAGTACCACATACTTCATGTTGGAATTATAGCTATGGCATGGATGTTTCTGAGTGGTTCGGAATCCACGTTAAATTGTAGGCCCCGGTCTAATTAGTCTAAAGTGTGTACAAAATGACCGTAGAGCGGCAAACCAAACAAAGCAGGGCTGTTCGGAATACAAAGTTTTATTCTATTCCTGGATTTTCGATATGACTGAAGAAGTGCCGAAAACTGGCGTATTGATTACGGAGTACCAATGGGGATATACCCCTTAACCTCCTCATCTTAACACAATTTATCATAGATACAATACATCTTAATACAATACAATCATAGATACAATTTACAATTATAATTTGATGCTTAAGGTTAGTATTGAAAAAATAACAAGATAAAGTTTCTAAAATTTGTCCTGAATGGTCGAGTGGCTAGCGCTCGATACCACAGGTTTCGGGTTTGAGTTCCGGCGGTGCCATGGATGTTTGTAGTGGTTCGGAATCCACTTTAAATAGTAGGTTCCGGTCTAATAGGATCGTAGAGCTTTGCGGGGGCATTGTTACTCTACTCCGCGCCCGTTGCGTATCTTCAAGTTACACGCGCTCCCTGGGTAATGCAAAGTGGTAACGTCTGAGCAGCGCTTGCCTTAAGGCATCCAAGACAGCTGTCTAAGTGTTTGCCAGCTGCATTAGAAAGAGTTTCTAAAATTAAATAGATGGTACCAAAAATTTAAAAATAAAAGTAAATTAAAAATAAAAGAATTTAAGTTTAAATTCGGTACAATTAGGGACCATTTTGCCGATGCCATAAAACTATTGAAAAAGTAAACAAACTGTTGAAAAGGTTATGCTGAACGGTGAGAGCCCGCAATGATCTAGAAAGCAAAGAATTATTGTACACACTCAAAAGAAACAGACCGATTTCACAATTGTAACAATCCTTCATTTTTTAAGTAAAATCTTATAACCGGGAACTTCAATTTTTCTTCATGTTGTTCCTAGTTAATGTTGTTTTCATATTTTATAGTGTTCTGGTCTAATCGACCAAGGTCCTCATCTATTCATTTTGTTTTTAGTTTATTCTGCTTATTTCTTCTGTTTTGGTTGTCAGAACTGCTGTGCACCAATTCTTTTCATCAAAATTCTGTTCAAAACTCAACACGAGATCTGCCACGTAAGACACATAATCATGAATTTTGAATTTTTTAATTTCAGATTATATTTTATCGTTCATCATCACAGTATTTTTTTATTTGCGTAAATCGCAAAGCACCCACCAAGTCAAGTCTAAAGGTAAAGTCATACTTCTTGGAATAAATTTTAATCAAGCTTTTATTTCTACAATATCCGGGATGGAAATGAATAGATTGTTTTAAATACAGTAGAAAGCAACCGAAAACAAAAGCACAATATTAAAGCTAGTCACAGCAAAGTAGCTGTAGATAGAACACTATAATAAATTTTTTTATGCTAATGTGGCTTTTCTTTTATTCTTTACGTACTTTGAAAATTATTTTTATACTTTATTTATTTTAACATTCTATTCTTATTAAAAAATATGAAAATTTTGTTTGTGTCTAATGCATCTGGCAATACAGACAGTTAATCCTTATGCCATAAGCAAGGGCTGCACCGCTGTTACACATTTAGTACTATCCAAAGGGCACGTGTAGCTTGAAGATAGGCTACGGACGCGAGTAACACTACCTCCACAACTCTCTTATTAGGACCGGGACCTACGGTTTAAAGTGGATTCCAAACCACTATTACACACAAACATCCATGGCACAGCCGGGATTCGAACCCGATACCTGTGGTACCGAGTGCCAGAGCGCTAATCATTCGGCCATTAGGCTACCAGAAAATTTTTGTTTTTAAATTAATAATTAAAAAATCTCTTTACGGAAAATGTACAGGGAAAAATAATATTCGAGTACAGTGGGCCACAAAAGTAATCAACCACTTAACGTTTTTTTATACGTACAATTTAATGTTTTTTGGTGAAACTATATACATTAAAAAACAAATATATTAAGGGATATCTTTTATTTGTACTCTGGCATTTCAAACCTATATGATAAATAAATACTAAATGATAACTTAAAAAACAAATATTACCAGACAAATCACGCAAAGAGAATTTCCTGTTTGTGCTATCATATAAATACAGTTGATTGGGATCAGATTTTCGACGGAAAAAAGATAAGGGTGTATTTTGTTTTAAGAGGCGAATCTATAACTTACTGGGAGTGTACCGACTGGTGTAGTTTCCGATCCGTGATGGAATTCATGTATAGTCCTGATATTTGACCGCCTTGCTGCCTCAAAGAGATGTGGGGGTTTACACAATTGATTTTGTTCGAAGCGGGGGATCAATCAAGATTAGTAAGGGGTTGATTTCCTGTGTGCATGACACATATATACTCAGAATCATTTTTAAAAAAAAAAGTAGCACAGAAGTGGCAGAAGTTAAATATTTAAAAGGAAATACCTAAATTAAGAAAGAAAATAAAGAAACGAACTAAAATAAAAAATTTCAATTGAAAAAAAAAAAAAAAAAAAAACGTAATAAAAGCCCAAAGGAATTGTAGGGAAACCATTAAAAATACTGCTGGACGATAATGACGTCAGATGATTGCTTCTAGTCAGAGGAGTCTTTAATGATCATTCGGGGTTATTACATGCAACTGATTCCATCAACATCTACATTTTTGAAATTTTTGATATTTTTCATTTTATAATTTTATTAAATAAATAATTCTCTTTTAAAAAAAAAAGGGCATTTAATTATCTATTTTTATTATCTATTTTTCTTATTAACTCAAAGGGCATGAGACCACCGCTATGTTTCAACATTTTACAAAGAAGGAGCTAGTGGCCGCTACGCGGCCAAGGATCTCCATAATAATCTACAATAAAAAGAATCTTTAATGATCGTCCAATAATACACTTTAGTCAGGAAGGATGAACTTGGGCAGACATCGCCACTGCGCAGATGTAATTTCCAAAATGATGAATAGGGAGTGAGGATTAATTAAGTGTAACCATATTTCCTCTTACTCACTAGCAAGAACGTCCCCAAGTGACGTTTAGAAGCGATCAAGCCTCGAGAATCTCAACCGAAAGAAAGTATAGCGCTAAAGTGTCCCGCCGAGAAACGTTTAGTTGGCCTACAGACTCTCACTCGGATAGGAAGTATATTTCCCGCTCCTTGCGTGTAGGAGAGTTTCGGATTTTCGGGCTTAGAAGTGGAATCTTTTCCCGAATCTATAATTAGTCTTTAAATGTGTTAAATATTGTGTTCTCTATGTGTGTGGTATTTATGCGGGTGTCAAAGCTGTGAGTCCTCCAATCTGTGTCCCAAATATCTCAATCCAACCACACCCAGTTGCAATCTGGTTGCCCAATCTGCACACTACAGAAGGAATTTCAGTGAGTTTCGAAGTATTATGAAAATTTTAGAGATTGATTCCATTTGGTAGTGAAGTATGGGTATTTAACAGTTCCTTCGTTGTGGACAAAGAATATTTGGATTTTAATTAGTTTGTTATTACGATTGGTGAGTCACTGCAATGTAAGGTCCTAGTGTCCCGCACCTAGGGCTAACATAAAATAATCTTCCCTTAAACCAATGGCTGTCCTTGGACGAACTCTTGAATTCAGGATTCAGTCAATGATGAGGGTTTACATTAAGATGTAAAGTGAACTTTTAAATAAAAATTATAGACAGAAGCGAAGACTGACATGGGGACTGAGACTCACTGAAAAACAAGTAATATAAAAAAAAAATTTAAAAGTCAATTCCTACTCTTTTTTCACTCTATTGCAGAAAGTCCTTTATAAATAATTTTCATTCAGTTTTTTTAAGTTTATCTGGCGCCATCTATTGGTAGATATATGCAACTTAAATCTAAGAAAAAAAAACTAAAATTAATGAATTAAATTTAATTACTGTATTAATATTTGAAAAAACTGTATTAACATCAAGTGTCATCCACTACAAGCTCAAAAAAAAATGTATTTGAACTTGAGGGATGAATGAAAAGTATTTTATGAACAATTGAAAATTTGAACAAGACATATATAGGGAGAGTGTGAGCTAATAGAAGGAATTGAAAAAAGTAGACAGACATCGGAAGCTGTGATGATGAGCTAACGTACCGAATATCAATTTCCTAACACAACTAGGGTGAGACATTAGAGAGTTTTTGCATACCGTATTTTGGACGTCCGTAATTTTTTTCTCCCTATCGCGCATGCTCATATCAAATTGCGCATGCGTATCTGTAATAATGTTTCCTATGAGTATGCGCCCTAGGGAGAAAAAAATAACGGACGTCTAAAATACGGTATGCAAAAACTCTCTATTATGCTCAGGGGAAGGAAATTCTCTCCAAGCAGAAGGAGGATCGGGGTAATTCAGGGATGGGCAAACTACGTCAAAAACTAAACATCACAATGACACTATGTGGGTGTAGTGTAGCATGCCCTTCTTGTGGCATCCTGTGCAATACTGAATCTGTTACACATCTGCAATTCCAGCAACGGAATTTGCATATTTCCCTAAGTTTTTCTTATTTATTTACATATGCTAAAAGCCTTATCAGGCAATAGAGAGTTTTTGCATACCGTACGTTAGTTACCGTAGGACGTCCGTTAGCTTTTTCTCCCTAGCGCGCATGCTCATAGGAAATTATGTTTCCTATGAGCATGCGCGCTAGGGAGAAAAAGCTAACGGACGTCCTACGGTAACTAACGTACGGTATGCAAAAACTCTCTATTATTGTTTCGTTATCCTTTAACGTTAACTAACAGGTGGGCTGAAAAGTTCATAGGCTGACACACAGATGGCACTACTAGTATTAAATCCATATGATTTTTAGTTAGCCCTAACCTTCAAAAGACACGTGTATAAATTTGACAACTGTTGCACTATTAGTATGTGAGTTATAGCCTTTTTAGTGTTCATCACGTGCAGTCCACTCGGCTGACTGTCGATTGGACTCCGGTGTTAAATGATGGAACCGTGTTTCCTCCATTGTCACATATCGAAGCAAAAATTCGGGTTTATTACGATTGAACAGCTCCAAACACTGCTTAGAATCATCAATTCGTTGTTGTTTTGGGTCGATTGTGAGCTCTGCGCGGCACCCACTTTGAACAGAGCTTTCTCATATTCAAATATACATTCACGATATGTCCAACACGTTCCTTTGATATCTTTAGGGTCTCAGCTACCTCAATCAACTTTACTTTACGGTTATCAGAAATCATTTTGTGGACTTTTTTGATGTTTTCATCGGTAACAGCCTCTTTGGGGCTTCCACTGCGTGCATCGTCCTCGGTGCTCATTTCGCCTCGTTTAAATTTAGCAAACCACTTCTCTACGGGTGGTTTTCTTGGTGCAAAGTCCGAATAATGTTTATCAAGCCAAGCCTTGGCTTCAATAGTATTTTTTTTCGCCAAAAGGCAATGCTTTATTAACATACGAAATCCATTTTTTCAAACTAACAAAAGTTGCTTCACTAAAAATGCTATAACTCACATACTAGTAGTGCAACAGCTGTCAAATTTATACATGTGTCTTTTGAAGGTTAGGGCTAACTAAAAATCATATGGATTTAATACTAGTAGCTCCATCTATCTGTCAGCCTACGAACATATCAGCCCAACTGTTAATTGTAAGCCTTGCCCCTTAAATAATGAATGCATCATTATGCAGACATCATCCGTAGCCCTCAATCTCGCCCTTTTCTTGAAACCGTTGAAGACAGAGCTGTTACTAGTTATATGACTTTTTTCTGCTTAGATAAGTTCGCCAAAGTTTATATATATCTTATCCTTATTGTATGAATGGCAAAGTGGTTTGTTTCCCATTGAAAGAAACTAAATAAGCGCATGCTTTATGCGTTTAAAACTGGCATTGAAATCACATTTTCAAGTTGCTTTTGGGATTTCTTTTTTTTTATTTCATTCTATTTAAAATTTAAAAACTACATTTGTCCCCGCTACGTCATCTCTGAACGGGTAACATTAAAAGCAAAGCAATTTTTTTTTTTACATTATAGTCATAAAGCCATTTATTTGTTCGTACCATTCGAAAATAAGGGTTAAAATAAACTTTTTGATGCTTGTTATTGGCAGTGACATTTGAATATTAAGTGCCCTCTTTTCTTAACTGTAATTTTCTCATGGAGAGTCAACACTTAAATTGTTTAAGTTAACTTACAGCCACAAAACTTATTTTTTAAGCAGGAAAAGGATTCAGTAACGGAAAAAAAAAAAAAAAAAAAGAACTAATTAGAATAGCATGGACCATGATAATTATCTAATTCTACATTTCATAATGGGCCTCATGGCCGGGTGGCTAGAGCTCTGGCACTCGGTACCACGGGTATCGGGTTCGAATCCCGGCGGTGCCATGGGTGTTTGTAGTGGTTCGGAATCCACTTTAAACCATAGGTCCCGGTCTTAATAGGATCGTAGTGCGTTGCGTAGGCATTGTTACTCCGCGTCCGTATCTTCAAGTTACACGCGCCCCCTGGGTAATGTAAAGTGAGTACCGCCTGTGCAGCACTTGCCTTAAGGCATCCAAGACCAAGCTGTCTAAGTGTTTGCCAGCTGCAGTGTTATAAGAATCACTGCAATTTAGTTTAAGCAAATAAAGTTTATTATATTTAGTATAAAGGATATAAAAAACTTTTACAAACCACATATTGGGTTTTAAAATAAATATCAGCAAACCAGCCGCCCATAAAGCTGACAATACTAGATGGATTATCAATTTATAGGGGTGCGCAGAAGATCTACCTCCCCGTGGTGCACCTGGTAACACTTTTTAGTGGCTAAAAGATCTGCAACTTGGCATTATTGTTAGATTAATGAACTCTGTTTCAGCATGTTTTGTTGTTGTTGTATGTTTTTTTTCTTCGTTGTTCTTTTTTTTGCTGTAACTGTTCATAATCTGTCATTGGAAATAATAAAAAAACATCCGTGACCGACGACACGACCAATTATATGCCTTCAGCATATGACGTCGGACTCAGATGTAAAACGAAAATGAAATATTTGAATGATCTCCAATACTTTGGCAACACTATCTCGGACTTTGTGAAAAGCGCAGTTGCATACAATTATTTTTTGTAATTTTCTCATGAAACAGGACATACTACTAATATTAAAATTAAGAATTATGCAATGTTTTTTGTTTTTTCAAATGCAGCTGGCAAACGCTCAGACAGCTTGGTCTTGTATACTTTAAGGCAAACATTGCACAGACGTACTCACTTCGCATTACCCAGGCGGCGCGTGTAACTTGAAGATAAGCCACGGACGCGGAGTAACAATGCCCCCGCAACACTCTACGCACTTCCCAGCAGAGTCACACCAGCTAATACCTACGCGAAAGTAATCACTCAGGGGGTAAGTCGGCCAGCTCCGCCCACCGCAGGAGGAGCCACGGCTCCGCTCAGCGAATCGGCGCTCGCGCTGTTCAAAATGCTGTTAGCATTTATAGACGATGCTAGCATCAATTTCGACCTGCTGCTCGATGCAGTTACTACCGCGCTCCCGGCTCTAGAAGCTACTACCGATAATCATATGAAGGCAGTGATACTGCTGAAGCATTATAATTATTTAATTAAAAATCAATAATAGAGTTCTCGTACAATAGAAATAGAAATTTAAATCTCCATACTCTTCGTATAGGAACTTTAAACGCAAACGGGCTTCTTCGACAATTCGAAGAGGTCAAAGAGTTTATCTTCGATCACGACATGGATATTTTATTAATTCAGGAAACCTTCTTACAACCGGGGCAAACTCCTAATATACCTAATTTTAATCTTTATAAAAATGATAGAATTACTTTAACTCACGCGCGCGGAGGGACTTGTATTTACATTAAAAAGTCACTGGGTCATTATGACATCAAACTGCCAGAACTTGCAGACACCGAAGCAACAGCAATAAATCTTAATTTTGGAAATAATAATAATCATATCACAATCATCTCTATATACTGCAGAACGCATAGAGAGTTCAACATCACAGAACTTAACAACCTGTTTAATTTAAATCCAAATGTGATTATTGCGGGCGATTTTAATGCTACACACCACGCCTGGAACAACGTTAAAAATAACCGCCACGGAATTCGACTTAATAGTTTCATCAAACGCAAAAACTTAAAAATTATCGCACCTAGTACACCCACGCGTTACGACCATACCGACACCGCCAACATTTTAGATTTTGCGCTTTTTAAAAATATTCCATACACAGCGTCAACAGCCGTTTTAAATTAACTAAACTCTGACCATCTGCCAGTATTAATTGACATTGAATTTAATAGATCACCGCACACAGCTCCGCAACACTTTAAAACCAACTGGCATGATTATAAATTTCACCTACAAAACACTAATTTAAACACTTTAGACATCGACACTAAAGAAAAGGCGGACATGGCCATTAAAAATTTTACCACCGCAATGATTAATGCGTTTAATAAAGCTTCGACACAACATTGGTTACATTTTAAATCTAAACTCACACCCGAGATTAAAAGTAAAATTAAACTCAGAAACCTTACACGTAGAACTTGGCAGACCACTAAAGATCCAACACTTAAATCCTAACTTAAGAAGCTCAATAATAAAATTAAATCTCTCATACAGAAACACAAAAATTCTAAATGGGAACAATACACCGACTCACTTTCATATAACAAATAATCTATAATAATAGTAAATATATATAATATAATAATAGTAAAATAATCTATAATAATATAATAATAGTAAAATCCATGCGCGCGCAGCACACAAACATTCCACCGCTTGAAAAGGATGCCGACAACATAGCAATTTCCTCGGCTGATAAAGCCGAAGCAATTGCCGACTGTTGGAAGCTCCAATTCGAGCAAAATCCAAATATGAGCCACGAATTCACAAACAATTTAATTGCATCTGAAACGAATAATTATCTCAATACACCTCACGTTAACTTTAATTATTATATCACCGCCCAGGAAATAATACAATTTATCAACACACTAGACCCACACAAAGCAACTGGGCACGACAAAATTAATAATAACATGATCAGACACCTACCACTTAAATTTATCTGGTGGCTCATTGTAATTTTAAATGACACTTTAAATATTTCTTATTTCCCAGACGCATGGAAAAATGCAATTATTACCAGACACAAACCCATCTCTGCCAAGTAACTACAGACCAATCTCGGTACTCAGTAAAATTTACGAATTCACTATCTTAAACAGAATTAACAACTTCTGCGACAATAGTAACATTTTAATTCCGGAGCAGTTTGGTTTCCGTAAAAATTTAAGCACCACACATCAACTGCTCAGAGTAACTGAACTCATTTACCACGGATACAGCACACGAAAATTAACTGGTGTATTATTTCTTGACATTGCGAAAGCGTTTGACAAGATATGGCACACCGGATTAATTTTCAAACTTAAAAAACTTAATTTCCCGCTCCCGCTTACACTCATCATTAAATCCTTTTTAGAAAACAGAACATTACAAGTTAAAATCGACAACACTATTTCTACCACGCGTAAAATTAAAAGCGGACTACCCCAAGGGTCAATTTTATCACCGCTACTTTTTAATCTTTACGTTAATGATTTTTCACGCGACACCGACATACACACGGCCATGTACGCGGACAACACGACAATAATCACTCAACACACTCATGCTTTTACAGTCTACTTCAGACTTCAAAACTTTATAGAAAAAACTGAAAGATGGCTATGCCTCTGGAAAGTTAAAGTAAATCCAAATAAATGCGCAGCTCTTATTTTTCCATAGAAGAAGATCTACTGTAAACATGTACCAATTTCAAATCTTTAATGAACCAGTGCCTTTTGTTACAGAATACAAGTACCTGGGGGTTATACTTGATAGGAAATTAAATTATAGCAAACACTTAAATTATTCCATGGGGAAAGCTATTAAAGCTAAACGAGTAATTACACCTCTTGTAAACAAAAAAAGTAAACTTTCGATCGGAGGTAAACTCACCATCTATATTTCACTGATTAGACCCATTTTACTTTACGCAGCACCAGTCTGGATTAACTCAGCCATTAACTAACTTAAAAAATTTCAAGCCTTTCAAAACCAATTTCTTTTAACTATCACTGACGCGCCACTCCATTACAATAGAAAAAGAATACATAATGAATTAAACCTCGAGCCGTTTTTAAATTACACCAAACAATTATCGGAAAACTTTCTTCTTAAAATCCCGAACACGAAAAATCCGCTTCTATTAAACCTTCCAGACTATAACAGTAATTCCGCTTATGCTAAAAAACGACCGCGTTCAATTTTTAACCAAGATTTTAATTCCTTTCCCATCGCGAAACGCCTTCATTTCGATCCAGGGTAAATTTTTATTTATCGTAATTTTCTTTCCGCGTGAATATTTTTATTTACTATTTTTCATTTTTAAATCTTTTTTAGCCCGCTTAACGTTATTCCGCCAACCTTCGACGAGCGCTTTCACAAATTACCACGCATACAACCTCTCATGTTACATGTGGTGAAGACTCTGCCCTCTCTTTCCTTTTTAAACTATCAAGGAATGGCACTGCATAGGCTAAAACTCAAAATTATTTCAAATATTTATAAAAATTTAAATATTTACTTAAACTATTATTTTTGCATTTTTAAATTTTTAAATACTAACAGTAATTTCTCTCCTTTTATTTTATACAGAGCATGTGCTCTTTTAATGTTAATCTATTTTCATATAAATTGGTAAAATTAATAATTAAGATTCTTAAATTCTTCGGAGGTACAGGGTTATCCCTAAGTACTCCAATTAAACACTAGCCTCTGCTCTGCTCTGCTGCAATGCTCTACGATCATATCAGACCGGGATCTACGGTTTAAAGTGGATTCCGAACCACTACACACATCCATGACACCGCCGGGACTCGAATCCAAAATCTGTGGTACCGAGCGCCAGAGCGCTAGCCACTCGGCCATTCAGGCCCTGAATTATGCAATGTAAAGTTATGAAAAAAGGATTAAAAAAATTACTCATTATATTAAATAATATTGATAATAACGAATGAAAATCGGGGCTCTGCAGTTTCGCAGTGTTTATACGCTACTGCTATCAGTGCATAACCCTTTAAGAATAGGATTGACATTATACAGATTTTTTCACCTGCGTTTTGAAGTATTAGTTTTGAGGGGGCAAAATGGTCGAATGGTTAAATATTCGTCTTAATCCTATAACCCTCCTAATATTAAAATATATAATAATTATATCACCTGGTCTAAAGAAACTAAGTACTTAGGAATTATTCTTGATAGTAAACTTAACTACAGATCGCATATCTACAACCTTAGAAATAAATTCAATACTCAATTTAAAATTTTCTATCCTTTAATCAATAGAAATTCAGCTTTACCACTCAATCTCAAAATTCTAATATATCTCTCTTATCTTCGTCCAGTATTAGCTTATGCAAGCCCAGTTTGGGGTTCTGTTGCACGTACAAATTTTGAAATTATTGAAAGGCTTGAGAACAAAACTCTCTGAATGTTAACGAATTCCCCCTGGTACTTTCGTAATGACGATATTAGACGAGCTATCTCGATTCCAAGTTTAAGACAATTTGTTCACAAAATTTCTACTAAATTCTATAATGATATTCAAAACATCAATAACCCTGTTTTAAATATCCTACAAAATTACGATTATGATATTTCATCCCGCAAATATAACAGAAGACCTCGCACTGTTCTAAATATTTTAAATTATTCCTTATCATGACGATTTTCTCCTGCTCTGACTGACTTATTACCCACAACTGTCTAGATGAAAAAAAATTCGCTTTTCTCCTAAGCTATTTTTGCTCCTAATTTGACCTTTGCTCTATTTTTTTTTTTTTTTTACATGCAACTGATTTCATCAACATCTACTCTTTTGAAATGTTTGTTATTTTTCATTTTACATTTTATAATTTTATTAAATAAATAATTCTTTTTTTAAAAAAGGGGCATTTAATTATCTATTTTTCTTATTAACTCATAGGGCATGAGACCACCGCTATGTTTCAACATTTTACAATGAAGGAGCTAGTGGCCGCTACGCAGCCAAGGATCTCCGTATTAATCTACAATAAGAGAAGTATTTAACCGCAACAAATGTTAAATGTTTTTATCACCACATGCGGGGGTTTTATGTAATCAGAAATATTACCATTTATAGAAATTATAACATATTGAAATATAATGATAAAGAAAGACTGACTATCAGTATTCAACCAAAGTACTTACTACATACATAATTTAATAGAAGCAAGTCATCTGTAATTTTTAATTTTTCGATGATTGTCTAATATTTAAAAAATTTATACATCATAACCGAAAATTGCCATTAGCAATTTTTCGCAGATCGTACTTCTATTTAATGTTGCACGAATGGCTCAATAATGCAAACGCCTTGATAAGAATACATGCGATTTGATATTAGAAATCAGCCCTCATCATTAGAACTGTCCAGTTAAAATATTTTTCACTTAAATAAACACTACATAATTTATTAGCAACTCGAAATAACTAAATTTAAAACTTATTCCTCCCATCCTCTTTTTTGGTAATAATAATAATAATTTTAAAGAATTAAAAGACTATAACGCTAAGAATATGCAATGAATTTAATCTTTTGCGCGTGTAACGTTCACCTGTCTATACAAAGCGTCTTTTAGGCAAATTTTTGTATATCCTCGACCTTATGCAAGGTTTGAATACAGATGTCGAGTGCCTGAACGCGAAGCGTTCATCTACTCAATGGTATGTGAAGGCAGTAGGAAAGAAAAGTCATGATAAATAGATAATAGTAATCCTCTGAATTGAGAAAAAAAAAAGAAGAAAGTAAGGAAAATGTAAATCATCGGTGATGGAAACGTAACAAGAAATGTATGATCAGTAAATATGCGTTGAAGTAAAATATCTAAAAAGCGATAAATGAGCAGGAAATTACGGTGGTTTGAGGCTCGACCTTATGCAAGATCGATCAGAGAATTCTTCGCCCTTTACAATATTATTTGACCCCATCTCATGTAGAGATTGTATTTTGCTAACATGCTAAATATGAAAATGTTCATAGATTTCATAATTCGATTTCTATACAATATTATACCTTTTAAGACAAAGAAAAAAAAAAATCTGTGTCTATTGTACGTATTTGGAGTAAACAAAATGTTGATAAGTGTGTTATTGTTTTTTAAGAATTTTTAATACCTTTTCAAATTTATGGGACATCCAGCATATAAATTATATATATGTATAAATGTTCATTTATAGAAAAAAACAAAATTTTATGTTATTGGATATAATATAATTAATCATTTCTTTAGAATTGTACTGAAATTCATTAAGAGTGATGCTATAGCATTTCTAAGAGAAATATTAAGAAACATTTCAGATTCAAAGTAGGAGATTAGTATGAGATTCAAACTGAGATCTCCTAGCAAAGTTATTGCATATTCGGTGGGAGGAAATATATATATATATATATATATATTTATAAAATTTAAATATATATATATTTATAATATTATCTTCTTTCAAAAAAGAATAGTTTTAAATTATTCTGTAATAGAATTATCCAATGCATGGAAATGTATGATATTCATTTACATTCTTTGAATTAATGACACATTTATGCACACAGGTTTATTATTATTTTTTTGTATTTTTTCTCCAAAATTTGGCAACGTTTCAAATTGCTTTAATTTCTGCTTGTTTTCATTTTAGTGTCAGCTGTTTGGACGAACTAGATGGGCTTTATGAAAAGAATTCCTTTTAGTTGTTTTAATTGCAATTCTGTGAACATTTCAATCATATTAGATTTTAAAAAACTTATTAAATTATCATATTTGGCCCATAATATATATTATTCTTTTTAACTAGTTAAATTACTCATCTCTTCGTATCACACCCTTAAAATCCTATTTTTGAAATGGTAAATGTTAGTATTTTATTTTTATAATAATGTATTACAATAAAAAAGAAGGTTAAGAGTTTTCTTAAGGGAATATAATTTTTTTTCTTCTGTATTTTTAATATAATTAATCTATGTCTAAAAAATTTCACTTAATTAGTGTGTTCTGTGATGACGTTCTCTGGCTAATGAGGCAGTTTTATGATAATTCTGGATTGAGTATTTTTAATTGCTAGATATAGAATAGTATTCGTAGCAATACTTTTGTTTTTGTCAGAAGCTGTAATGATTTTTTTTTTCGTAAATTATGCGAAGGAAATATTTTATTCAAAATTTATTTTTCTTTAATGGATTAATTATAAATTGTAATTCATTGAAGAAACGATAGTATTTTTCGTAATTATAAAAATACGGAATTAGGAATATTTTTAAACATTAATATAATATTTAAAGACGGACAATGTTTGTGAATTATTTATTTTGATATAAAAAGGCATTTCAAAGTTTCTTTGATATTTAGGAACTACCTTCACTGTATATTTGATATTTCTAAATTATTTTAAATTTATTTTACAGATTATTGTGAGTCAGTAAATTTTGTGGGGATTTGTCTTGTGTTATGCTGTATTTTAAAATGCTGAACAGGAAAAAAAAAATTTTGTTTTTGTTTTATTAAATTGTTACAAAGGTTGCAGTTTAGAAAATTTTATTTTTAATGCATTAAACTAAATTGTCATAAGTTTTTCAGAAATATACTGATTGAAAAGTTCTTGTGCTGTTTTGAATTAATTCTGCGAGCTTTAAATTTATGGGAAATTATCACATCAATTTGTTTCACATCAATTCATGTTTTTGTAGACAGAAGACACTGGATTATTTTGTAAAGTTAGAGTAAGTGTAGGAACAAATACTAATGTTCCCTATAGTCAGTTGCTGGACTTGCGATCTTCTCAAACATTATCTGAACGAGCATCAACAGAGGTATGTATTTTTCTCTATTTATTATATTTTTTTGCTCTATATAAACACAATTAATTGCTTTGATATCTATCATGATAGATGTGACATTCTATATTTCATATATATATGAAATATACATTTTATGAAATATAGAATGTCACATCATATATATATATATATATATTTCACACATTTCATATATATATATATCATAAGTGTACACCTAATGTCTTGTTAAAATTTTTATTTTTGTACTTTTCCCTTTAAAAGTGAACTGTGACAATGTGGCTAACTTTTTTTCTGCATTAAATTTTATGCAAGTTATGTGACATATTTTGTGTTCGTTCTTTTTAATTTAGTAATATATAAATAATGGGTTTTATACATTCGCAGTATGCGATGACAAATTCTTTTTAATACGCTTTTATTAGCTTCACCTGTATGTTTGAATGTATGTAACTGACTTTTTCCCCTGGAGATCTGTTTCTCCTCATATACACTATTTAAGCTGCAAAGAAACATTTACAAGCATCTTTCAGAAAGAAAAAGTTTATTCTTTTTAATATGCTATTATATTAGTTTCACCTGAATGTTTGCTTGTAACTGACTCTTTGGGCTCGATTTTGCCCTACTTTAAACGATCAGATTTATTTTAAACGTTGCAGACTTTTGAAGGACCAACGACACGAAAATAGTTTGATAAGTTTATTATCTCATCGTGATTAAGATCGCCAGGATTAGAGATTTTATTTTAACTTAGGAAGAGCAATTTAACCCATGTAGAATGAAAGTATTCAGTAAAGACATTCAAACCTACGTGGGACAATGGATGACGCGCTTGACTACGGATCAGGAGATTCCCTGTTCGAATCCTGGCTGGCTCGACATATTGGCATTTAGCCTTTGTTTTACTCACAATTACAATTACACCTCATTTAAATATTATAGTTTAAAAACACTAAAAAACATGCTTTTAGAGTTAATCAAACTAAAAAGTAAAAAATTAATAGTTTAACAAAAAAATCAATGTAAAAAGTAAAAAATAAATGAATCAAAAAAATAAAAATCACGCTTTTAGAGTTAATCAAACTAAAAAGTAAAAAATAATTGTTAACATAAGAATAAAATGACTGACGAGAAAATGAATGTCACTGTTCTAAAAGCGTGGGGTGCTTTGTATGACATTTTAAAACTAACTCTGCATTTCAGAATGAAACTAGTGAAAAATTATAACGATTGATATCGAGCACCCCACGCTTTTAGAACCGTGACATTCATTTTCTCGTCAGTCATTTTATTCTTATGTTTAACAATTATTTTTTACTTTTTAATTTGATTAATTCTAAAAGTGTGTTTTTTAGTTTTTTTAAACTATTAATTTATTTTGTTTGTATTGAAATGAATCTGTGGTTAACAAATGTATAACTTAATATTAAAAATATTATATTATTTAATAATCAAATGCATATTAATATTATATTTTTTATGCTTTAAAAAATTTTTTAATGTGGTTTGATCAAAACACCTCTCTAAATTAATCAGGAAATATTTATTCTGCAACTTTATGATTTTATATTTCCACCATAAAAAAAAAATTATTTAAGAGGAAGATAAAATATCAATTCATAAAAAAAATCATTCTAAAAAGCCCCCTTTCCTCTCCCCCTCCCCTACCAAAAAAAAGAATGCTTTTTTCACATAACTTTATTGTAAAGGGATTAGGATTTTGATGTTTTTATATTTCAAAATAGAAAGTCATTGCAAATTTAATTTTTAATAATTTTAAAGTGATCAGAAAAATCCTTAACATAACTTACCTTTTTAATTTTCTAACTGTATGAAATTTATAATTCCATCTTTAGGTGTATTTTTCCATTGTAAGAATATCTGTTACAAATTTTGATTTAAAGAAAAAAAAATGACTTTTTAACCTGCTAGTTAATTTTGTTTTTTAAATATTTAAATTATGTCATCTTAAAATAAAGATATGATAACGTAGTTAAATATTGTAACTTATTAAAAGTCATATTAGGAATATAAATACAGTTTTTTTGAAAAATATCTTGCCTATCACTGTTTTCTATTAAATTTATATATTTGAATATTGATCTAGTTAAGAGTGTAAAATTAAAATATTTATTTTAAAATTGTTTCAGCATTTTAAGAATTTTGAAAGCAGAACCCAATTTTTGTATTATACTCATAAAAGTTTTATAACCATATTTGTTGCCTTTCCAACCTTCAATCAGTTTGCTATGAAATTAAATATTGTATATGAAAAGTTTGTGCGATACCACTCCTTTCATTTATTAATAAAAAGGATATTAGAATGCTAGTTCACATAATTTAAAAAGTGTTAATAAGCATGTATAAAGTATAATTAATATTTAAGTTAAATGTAATAATAATTTAATAAACTGAAAACAAAAAAATTTTATAATTTAGTTAAAAGGCCAATATTTTCTTACATTCAATAGAAAAAAAAATTTCAATTAAAGTTCATAATTACTTGCAAATTATTTCGTGTTGAAGTAAAGCATGAATAATATTTTTAGGAGATAGATAAAATTATTAAGATTTGTTTTAAAAACTTTTAACTAATTAATTAATAGTTTTTAAAACAAATCTTAATAAAAATATTAATTGTAATATTAATATTATACATAAATATCAATTATATATTATAAATATTAATTATTATAATGTATTGGATTATTTTTAATTTTAAATCTGAGATATCATGTATAGAAAAATTAAAATTTCTGTACTTTGAGTATAAAATAGCTCTTTTCTTAAAGAAGGTTTTAATATAAGAAAGTGTTTATTGTGAATTTCTTATAAAATTTAGTGTTATTTTCTCAGAAAGCCATAATCATGACTAATTTTATATTTTTTATAAATTATTCATAAAAGCTTAAAATTATTTTTACTGAAAATAATTAACAGCTTTATTAAGCAATGATACATATATCACAGTCTCTTAAGATAAAAAATTGGAAATTTTCTTGATTATTTTGAACTGAAATATTGTTTTTAATTTTTAGGGGACAGCAGAGTTTTTAAAAGGTCTTCCATCACGTAATCAAAATAATTTTTCTCGTTTTCAACCAGATTCATCATGTAAATCAACTGTAAGTATATGAAAAGTTCTTTGGTAAATTTATATGTAGCATTTCATTTTGATTGCTCAGTTTGTTTAATAATAATTTATTGTTAATTATTTTGTATATTTTATTTTCTTTGTTTAAAAAAATTTTGTCAATTTTTTACAAACTGTTCATTTAAAATGCAGTCATTAATTAAAAAAATTTATTTTAATTTTGTATTTTCATAAATAAATTTTATAAAAATGCAAAATTAAGATTAAAAAAAAAAATTATGAAATTTTTAATATTTAAATGTAATGTTCCTAGCTTATTTTAAAAATCAATTTGTTTTTAGATTAAATCTAAATTTCTGTTTTTTTTTAGAAAATGTTAAACAAGATTTTACTTGAAATTCTGATAAAGCCTTGTTTTTATTAGTTTTTTTCTGTGAACGTTGGTACTATAGTTTCAAAAAACCAAATCTGTATAAATGTTATTGAATAATCTTATAGTGATATTTACTATGTAGTAACTTATAAAAATGAACATTAAAATCAATAAAATTTTGATTTTGAAATATAAAGTAAAATTAGATTATTAATGCATAACAATTTTTGCTTAATATTTTCTTACAATGCTATTTGTTTTAGTCAAAAAAGACGTCTGTTTATCTTCCAACCAAAGATAATCCTTCTGAACAAAGTAAGTTATTAGAATGTTTGATATTTGAATGAATGAAATATTCTTTTTAAAAATAATTGACAAATATTTAATCCTGTCTTTATTAATAATCAAATACATAATTTTGGTCGACTTTTTAAGGGTTTTTTTTTTATTTTTTTATTCTGAATGATTACTATATCATCAGCATAAGCAAGGAGTTGCACAGCCTTGGTAAACATAGTATATCTAGTATCCCTTATAATTCTTTTCTTATTTCTTCTTATCTTGTAGTACTCTATTGATTTCTGGTAAATCTCCTATGATCCATATCACAATATGCTTTATTTTCTAAATAAGCTACAGATTTGTATTCTACATCTAATTAATCTTTCTTGCTTGTCATCTCTGCTGATCCTAAGACTTCATCAATGAACAAAATGCTTTCCTTTAAAAGCAATCATTTAATTCTGAGTTAATGACAGTTTCAAAACTAAAATCTATAGCTTGAATTTTACAATTCGGCTCTTCAATATATATTTGTTTCTAATCTTTACATACCTTAACCTTCTTTTATCTATTACTATTATTTCTAGTAGACTTTTCAAATGTAGGATTGTAAAGTTAGATAATATACTTTAATTCTGTTTTAAATAATGTTTTTAATTACATTCAACTTGAATATGAAATTAAGGTGCTAAAAATTATTTATTAATCAGAATTAATAATTTGATTTACTATAAAAAATTTATCGAGTATTTGTATTCCCTTTCTTTTTTTAATACATATTATGATTCCCTCTTTTTAATTTCTGAATTTCAATTTATTCCTTTTCTGCTTGATGGTCAAAGCTGTTTTTTCTTTTTCATTTGTGGATACAAAATCATATTTAAAATATAAATATTAAAATGCCATAACATAAATACAATAATTGTTTATTTTAATCTTGTATCAATAAAAGGGTTGTTCATTTATTTTCTTGGTCTTGAATTCTATAATGTAATTTATTTTGGAAAATTTAAATACAATTTGAATTTAAAACATAGTTTTCAAAATTGTATTTAATGGTGTAAAATATAAATGTAGAAAGAAAATTTTATATTAAAATTTAAATGAGTCTGTGTTCTATAATTAAATATTTTCATCGTTTTTTTCCAGTTATAACTACAGAAAAAAGTACAATTCTTCTTAGATATCTTCAACAGCAATTCGATAAAAAGGTATATATTGATGAAAAGGTATTTAGCATCATCTTTTGAGTGTTGTACTTTTATTTTATCAGACATAAAGTAGCTTTCAAATTTACCAAACATTTTATAATGCTTTTGTTCTTAGTAGTTTAATAAATAATTGATGAATGTAATTAAGTTCATTCAATTAAAATTTGATTAGTTTTTCATCTGTCTTCACATAACCCCTCTCAGGTGCTCCCTTAGATGTGCTCCTGAGAGGGGTTTAGTGTCGTGACCCGAGAATGGCCCTAGTGATCTTGGCCTTCATCCTTTTGTTCACGTTTTTTTCTTTTCATTGTCGGGATTATATACTTCGTTATTTTTGCAATTCATAATATGTGTATTTATTGGTATGATTTTTTTGCCTTTAGTTCCTGTAATTTTTCAGTTATGCTGCTATATATTTTTTGTTGCTTCTCATAATGCATTTGATTTAGGTTTGTTTGATTATTTCTCTCGGTATTTGGACCCATGTGTTTGCTGTGCATCGTGACCTGTGTACTAGGCAAAGGTGAACTTAGTGATCAAATCCAGGTGGAATTTCAGCTCTTGTGTGGGCAATGTATCTCTTTGGATTCCACTTCTTGTAGATGAGCAATACATCTAGTTTCCATGTGTATCAATCAGCTGGTAGTTCAACCCTTTGTGGTTGAAAATAGGTGACCCATTTCTTGGACACGATCATCTAAGGGGACGATTTTGATTATATGGGTTCTTAATAGCACCGTTTTAGAGATTTGCTTTCCATAGTTTAGCTCCATTGTAGCTTGTGCAGTATCAGACATGAGGAACTGGAATTCTTTTTTGAACGTCATATGTATTTCTTTCTAAAACTATGTGCCCTGGCAATGACCCAAATGTATCATTACCGTATTCCTTTGCTTCCTCTCTCATGTGCCACAGCATGGTAAAATCAGAGATGTGAATAGTTGTTGAATTTCGTTAAATATTTTATCGTATCTGCTCCTGAAAACGATTTGAATGAAGTTTCACTTTTTAGGATCCAAAAAGGTTTTGCATGTATTGGTGATCTTAAATCTGAAATTTAAAAAAAATTGAGATCAGGTGACCTTTTAATTGAGACTTGCTGTTCACCCACAAAAGTAATAATCTTGCCAAATTTAATTTAATCTCTGATATAGAAATTTTTTTGTTATACTTCAGGATTAGGGTGTTTATTCTGTTCACTGAATTACAATAAAGAAAGGCTCAGAAATTTTTCTCACAAAACATTTGATATTAAGTTTTTATGATACTGTTCTTCTCAAAAATATTAAAGTTTCATATTTAAACTACCCTGTCTAACCTGACATTCACAATCCTCTGCACTGTATTTTTTTTTTTTATCATATTTTTGTTTTTCATCAAAAATACGAAGGTTCAAAGAATATTTGTAAAAGTAAACCAATATGCTCAAACTGTGCTTCTGTTGACCATATACAGACTGAAGCAAATGTCAAGTCTGCAAATTGCCAACAGCTACACCCATTAGCCTTTAAAATTTGCTCTCAATGGCAACTTGAAAACACAATTGAAAAAATTAAAATGACAAAAACTTATATATCCTGAAACTAAAATTCTCTCATCATAACCTGTAAATTCCTATGCTATGAATGTTTTCTGATGTAAGCTGATGTAGATTTATATTAATAATCCTTTCTTTGTTATAAAAGCCACCATTTTTGGAAACTTTTATTGGAAAATGACTTATTGCACTTAGCCAATGTATATTTGTGAAACATAACTGAGAGTTATGTTTCACAAATATATATCCTAACTATGCAAAAGTATTGCTAGGATTCTAGATTTTGTTACAAGTTTGGCAAGCCAAATTCACCTTTTTTTTTTTAATTTCAATTCATTTTTTTGCAAATAAAATTCACACCTCCAAAAATTAGGGCTGTGTATGTTTGAATATGTATAACTACATCGATAATCATTGTATGATTAAAGATGCATGCTTAAATGTGCATGAAGGTAGAATTTGTATCTTATTCAATGAGCAAAATTATATGTATACACTCAACTACAATGGCATATTTGCAACAGCAACATGAACACTATATGCATTTATGTATATATTACACACAATGTGCATTTTTTTCTGTACAAATGTATGTAAATGTACATATATGAGAAGTGGCATGCATATAGAGCAAAATGCTGTTACACATTAAGATCTTAAGTAAATATATTATATTTACTTAAGATCTGAATGTGTAACAGCATTTTATGTATGCATAAGATGCAGTTACACATGCATTTTATGCAGCATAAAATGTATGTATGCACATATACATGTAAAGCATATGACTGTGTATGTCATGCATGCATGCATGTGTGTGTACGTATATTGAATGCATAAGTATATAGGTGTAGGCATGTATGTACATATCTGGTTATTTATTTGTGTGTATTCATGGTGGATGATGTTTAAATTTTTTAAATTGACATATCATCCATTTAATATTACGATATATAGATTTAAAACTTCAAATGTTAAAAAAAATTTTGTATTATAAAAGAAAAACAAAGGGGGAAGTTTCGAGCTCTTCCAAACTTCAAATTAAAAAAAAAAAAAAAAAAAATTTTGTAGTATGAATTTAGTTTACTGGACCTTTAGTTTTGCTGCCTTCAACACAAAATTATTTCATATTTCAAAACAAAATCTCCGTTTCTCCATTTGATTATTATTTTAGAAGTTTCACTAAATTATAAATTTCTCTTAATATTTTTTGTATTATACTCTAATGAATGTATTATACTCTAATATCCTTTTTTTCATCATCGTTTGTATCATTTTGGAATGACAACATATTTGCGAGATGACTTACGAATGTTTTTATCTATTTCATATAATTGACAGATATTGAATTTATTGTGCATTCAAATATTTCTTTTTCTTGCTTTACTCAAAATAATGAATTACATTTTATGACTTGCTGAAATCATTCTTATATTTTGACTGATTTTTTTTTCTGTTATAAATAAGTATACATAAAAAAAGAAAGCTTGTGAAACAATTTTCCAAAATTGCTTTTAATGCTTATAGTTTAAATTGGCTTCATGAAAATGTCTTTTTACATTATATAAATATTTTTCTGAGAAAAAATATATTTTTCCTTTTCTAAAATAATTCCTTCTTATTTTATAGAAGAACCATTCAAAAAGAGAAAATGATAGAGCAGGGCCAAGTGGACTGGTGTCCAATCCTCGCAAAAGGATAAGAGTGGAGGAAGATTATGACATTTAATTGGTCATCCTAAATATTTAAACTGTGCTGGACAGAATTATAACCCAGTTTTTGTTCAGCTTGAGTTGTCCAAATAAAACATTCTCATTTGTTGCTCTGTATATTACATATGTATTTCCCTCCTTCCCGATTTGGGTTTATAGCTGTTTTTGTGTGTTACATATGTATGCATGTGTGAAAATATTAGCTTTTCACACTTTTAGTACAATTTCTTGTTGTATTTCTTTTCCCTGTGCTTTTGTATGCCAGTTTCTTTTTTAAACATAAAAGGCTTTTTACATTTAGTAATATTGTCTCAGAATGTTAATTTTCTCTTTAAATTTAAATACTCACTCCACACTCTTTTTTGTGATAATTAATTTTTAACTTGCTTTATTTCTGTAATATTTTTTGTTGTATATGGTATTGCAACTGTTATAATTTTTTCCCTCATTGTGCAAACAGTTGGAATCATTATTTTTTTTGCTATTCATTATATCTTCCCAAACTAATTTTTTTTATTAAAAATCTGTTTAGCTGTATTGTTTTTGTTTATTTTATTATGTATAATTTGACACATGTTGCATTTTGTAAAAATAAAATTAACGTGCCTTGCAGATGAGTTTGAATGTGTTATGTTCCATCTCAAACTTTTACATGTGTTAATTGCCAGAGTGACTGTGTTCTGAGAATGTAACACTACCCATTCACAAAATCTGTAAATTTTTTTTTTACAAAAGTGTTCCCATGGGAGGAATTGCTTGCTGTTCAAACCAAATTATGTCATTCATCAAATTTTCATCATTCTCATAGGATATTTTATAATTTTCATACATTTTTTTATAATTAAATTCAATTATATGTGTAAGGCATATACTTATGCAGGGGCAACTGGAGCAGTGTCTTGGTACCCATATTTAGGGAACTAAATGAGAAAAAAGTGTTTTTATGCTGGATATTTTATTTTACCAAGCCGAGAAATGATTTGTCTTAATAGATTTAATTAAATAAAGGTGACATCTGTAAATATGTCGATGACTAATCAGATTTTGTCAATCTTGTTTTCAGATGGTGTCGCTATATAGGCCGTCTAAGAGGATGTTCTTAAAATCTAAGGTTTACCAAAAAGTATGACGGTAAAGATGGTACTAAAGAGAGTGTTGTGGTAGAATCCTACATTCGGGTATCAGGCTACTATTGGGTATTCTAGAATAATATTAGATATAAAAAAGGCGAATCAAATGTGTGTTTTCTTATTAAAAGTGAATTATTGGCAACCCATTGGAATTGGTTGGGTAGCGATCTGCTTGCCTCTGTGGCCTACAGAAACATTTCAAAGATTATTGTGTTTTTGTAGCCAAGTTTCTTTGACTTTTGATGCATTCTTCATGCAGTGGATTAATTGAATTAGTGGTCTTCGTCTGGAACTTTTAGAGTTCATCGGAATCACCAGAACAAATCAAGCTAAAGAATCTTGAGTCAATGGACCGATTTTGTAACAATATGAATTACCATGAAATGTACATACTTAAATGGTGCACATGAAAGACAAGAGAAGGAAAAAAAAATTTATAGAGACATCTGAAAGCTTATTGAATTTAAACTTCTTGGCTAAATAGTTTTCAACTTCGAATTCAGTCCACTAGGAAGACAGATAAGGTGTATAAAAATGATGTCAACACAGGTAAGGTTTATAATTGTAAGATTCTCGAGGATTTAATATTTTTTACACTATAATTGTTGCCACATAAGATAAAAGTCATCTCTCTGTTCGTAGTATTTTTTAATAAAAATTGGAATGGAAAATAAATTTTATTGCTAAAATTGAATTTTATAATATTAGATTCCATTGTTTGGCAATTAAAAGATACATCTGGAAAAGATAATTAACGTGGTAAATAATCTTAATCTAAAATATATATATATATATATATATTAGAAAATTTAGTATATGAATTTTTAACGATAATTTTTTTTTTTTTTTTTTTTAAATCTTTTTGTTCAGTTTGTTACCTTAAACTTAAATTGATAAAGTTTGTTACCTTACACATATGCTGTTATATTTTTTAAGAATTTTTTCTTATTTTAGAGTTGAAGATATTCTTCGATCAAGATGAAGTAATATTTGAATTTGAAAGCATGTTAGATTAGTTCATTTTACATTAAGGCATTGTGAGAAGATTACAATGCTGAAAATTTAACTAAACGAAACTTGTTGATGAAAAAAAAAATGTATCACTTTATGAGGATACAGATCACACCAAGTAAGTTATGAGGATCCGATATTTGAACTAATGAACTTTAAATTATGATTCGGCCACAAGGCCTATTTGAGAAATGATGAGAACAGCAAAAATCAATAAGTTTTACTTTGCTTTCGAATTTTGAAAAGAGAAGGCATGCTGATGAGCAGGTTGTTTTAAGAATGTTTAAATTGATTGTTATCATTCAACGCTGAGTTTGGCTAGGGTGGCTTTATATTGTAATTAGGATCATAAATGTATTGTTGAACTTGGAGATTTGTGTTAAAGTTCTGTCTGACTTGGTTGGTTGAGATTGTAAGTAAGAACAATAAAATGGTTATAGAATTTTAACGTTGTGTTGAAGTTTGCTTACTTGCGTCATCGAACGGAATGGACAGGATTGTTAAATTTACCATTGGTATCTATACTGGTCAGAGTTCATTTGGTTTTCTTTCATGTGTAAGTTCTATTGGAATGTTGTGTAGTGGAAGTGGTATTGATATTTTGATATCTTAAATTAAAATAAATTTCGGAGGTTGAATGGTTGGTTTGAGTAAAATTGCGTTGCTTAATTGGTTTCTTATAAAAGTTAAATTAATTTGAATGGGGTATTCTTGGTCAAAAATGACCGACAATGTGACCTCCAAGAACTTGCTCAGGAATTCGGAAATGAAATGGTTGAAGGGTTGAAAATAATAGAAACTAAGAAGAATGTAATAATAAAGTTTGAGCCATACGAAGAGGCCGTGAAAGAACTGTCGGAGATGATGGTAACTAAAAGAGTAGGGGGAAAAGAAAAGGCTTTGAAAATGAGGATTCAAATAACATTCAGTTATTCAGTTCCAATACAACGAACTTTTCCAGTGGCCAAAGAACAAATAGTTCTGAGGTGCAATTCCATCATCTACAACAGATTCTGCAGAGATTTGATCCAAGAGCGGATAACATTAGTCTTTACTTGGAGACCTTTGAATGTTTAGATTGAGGGTGAGAGTTAAATGAGGTTGTAGTTAAATAAAGTCGTTTGGATTATTCAGTTGCACCTTTTCTTATCGGACATAGTCCAGCTTATAGCTAGAGAATCGGCAAAAAGAACCAGCGAATACGATTACATGAAAGAGTTACTGCTTAAAGTTTTTAGATCTAGTGTCGAGAATTGTATAATACGTTTCACTCAATATATATAAAGAAAAGAAGCCTCTTGTAAAGACCTCGCGTTTGAATTAACGACATATGTGAAGGAATGTTTTCAATTCATTAAAAGACTCGATGATTACCGAACACAAGAAGAGGGTAAGCGAAAACTTTTTGTTGACAATTTATTATTTCATCATCAAACATGACTGACTTGTTGGACGATTATGATAATCTCTGGGGAAGCGGGAAATCAATTACCCGCTTCATCAAATCAAATGATAGATTTCAAAAATTTGAAAGGAAACCAATATCGGCTGATTCTGAACCTCCGTAGAAGGTGAAGTCAAAAGTTCTCTTAACGGAGTCAGGAACGAAATAGATCATTAAAGGCTCGTGCACACTGAGGCGAGAAGATTTAAGCGACAAGATTTGACCAATCACTAGCCTCACCACGTTCGCCTGAAACCGATTTGAAATGCACCGCTTCTCGCCTGCCGCGTGAATCTTCACGTCTCTCGCCTCCATGGGAAGGAGTCTTAAGATGTTACGAATGCGGATCAGCGAAATATTTGCGTTCTCATGGTCCTCGGTTGACAGGAAGATTAACATCAAGAGTCAATCCGATGAGATAGGTGTCAAAAAGAGATAATTCTCTGGATCGAGAACAAGAACATGAAATCAGCAATGCTCAGAAGGTTAAGGAATTAGTGCTGGAGGTACGTCTTGGAATGCCAGAAGAGAAAGTAATGCAAACCAACTTTTTACAGAAAGTGTCGATTAAAGTTGGTAATATGGTTATTGAAAGTATTATGTGTGGACATGGGTACTAAAATCTCTCGGGCACTTGATTGATTTTAGTTCAGGAAAAGGCGAAAGGACTATCAAGATTATCTCGGTGTTTAGCTAGAAACATTTGGTTCCATTAATGACTATGCAGAAATTAATGATGAACACTATGGCAGCATTTCTTTAGTTTGTGTAATATTGGTTAATGGGATGCTCATTTCCTTGGCCGCTCACGAGGCATTACAGCAGAGAACAGAGATGCATGATCTTTCTATGACAGTTAAAAGACGATGCGTAGATGACAGGTGCCTCCACTGCAATAAGAGGAGAAAAGAGATGGTCACCTTCAAGAGGGAGGTCGCTTATTTGTCAGCCTACAAAGAGACGACGATTCATTAGGAAGGCTTGAACTGTGGACAATGATAAGCGAAATAGATAGGTGATTTGAGTACGGTAAAAGATATATGCATAGCGAGTGAATATAAGGCGAGATGATTAGCAAGTTGTACTATCAAGAAGTAAACATTTTGTGTTCAATGGCTCATGAATTATCATTAGAGGAACACCTTGATGAAAAGAAGACCAAGCAGAGGATCAAATGCTCGTTTTACTGGCCAAGATTGAAGAAGGATGTTGAAGATTTCTGCTAAAGTTTTGAACGTTGCTAAGGAGATTCATCACTTATAGAGATCGGATTCCAATACGAGTTATTGACAGAATCCTGAATGTGATTATGTTTTGCAACATGGAATCTCGCTTTTCGTGTGAACTAATGAGAGACTTGAACATAGCAGTAAAGAAAATTTTCTATTAATTATAAAGCTCTTGTCAAAGTTCTATCCAGTGTTGTTCGAATTTTTTCATTGTCTACATGGTGCTGTAAAATACTTAAATCTAAAAATATCCAAAATGAGCTTATTAGCATCTCATGTAATAACATTGCTCTGCAACTTTAAAATACTCCCCCCCTTTTTTTTTCACTACTTTTGGGTACAATCCAAAGTTGGCCAATTGAGTGAAATTTATAGATAAGTGAACAAGGAAACGGGAAAAAACCTGGCTCGATAAAAAATTTGTAAAGTTTTTGTCTTTTAGGGAAATAAAATATAAATCATTAATAGGTCTTGAAGAAAATATGAAATTCCCTGCACAAGGAAGTTTTAGATTTAGATCACTTTTTTTTCACGATTTTCGAGAAAAATAGATTGAATTTTTTTTTATAGTCTTATTTTGAAGATCAGTCAGGCTTTCGGAAACAGTTTTCAATTTATTTCTAGAGTCATTAGAAGATAAGATACCCGTTAATTATCAGATGTAAAACCGAAAGTCACAATTAAAAGGCCGGAATTTGAACGTTAGTATGAAAAAATAGCTTATGATATCCTTTTTTAATTAAATAAATCACCAACATATTTCTGAATATTTATCAATTTATAAATTATATGTAGCAAAAGAATGTTTACAATATTTTAGCAGTTTTGTGAGAAAATTTCAATAAACATTTTACTTATTGTCATTTTGCTTTGTGTTAATTTTTTCATTTTTATACTATGATCATGATTTACACGAGTGAAAAAACTATTTATAAAGCTTATACATTTTAAAACAGCTAAATATCGCTTGAACCTCTTAAATTTCACAGCAATCAATACAACTGCTTATTCATATTCTAAGCCTGTCAACGACTAAACATTTAAGTCCTTCAAAGTCATCTAATGCATCGAAGCTATCGATTTATCAGATGATACAAATGCTGAAAAAATAAGTGTTAACAGAACTGTCGATAGTGATTGTTTGAGAAATTTATTTTCATTGGTGTGTTGTCCTGCATGTTTAACAGCTTGCGTTTCTCAGAAACATCAGCATTTGGTTTATTCTCTTATTTTATTCTGTGTTACGGATTTATGCAGAAATTTATATTTAGAAAAAATAAAACAGATTACTAAATATTAATTTCGTATTAGTTTTTTGTCTTGAGAATAACTGATAAGAGAATTGCCAGTGCTAAAAAGTTATGTTCAGCTTTAAATTTGCCATTAACTTCTTATTCATAACACAGCATATAAAAGCCGTGAGAAAATACTTCTTCCATCTGCTGCTACTATACCACAAAAGAGTACGAAAAGGGTTGCTGATGAAGTCAAAAATAGTAACTATTAGAGCTTTTAATAAATGAGGAGTGTCAATGAATTGCATATGACAATGATGCGGATATTCATCATTAAATAGATGCTTAACTGTGTTGTATATTGGCATGGTAAAAATTTTGAATGTCGAATTTTCGCAGTAAGAGGTGGGAAAATCTGCGCCAAAATTCATTTCTATACCAAAAGTTAGACAATTATTTTAATTTAGTAAAACCGGAAAAATAGCTAAATATAATTGTGCCAATCATCGGACTTCGTTTAAAATCGCCACTAGAGGGTGTAAAAATTAAAGAATGTCATAAGAGATGCTTTTATGACACTTTTGCTGGCGTTATGATTTATTGGTTTCGTCAATAACATTCACCATGCTTTTCTTGCCGTTTTCATGTTAGTGATGAACAATCTGAGTCATTATGATTCGAACTCATGGAAAAAAATTTTATAATGATTTTAGTCAAACGGTTCGTTTTATTTTGTGGCGCCATCTATTTTCCTTTATAGGAACAAATAAATAATTTGTGAACACTACTACTAAATATTTCTACAATAACTATTTCAAATAAATTAAATTAAAATTTGTATTAAATTTGAAATTTTATTAATATCTTACATTTTTAAATTCTTCTCCTTTATGCACAATTTTCCTACTTCCTTTCTTAATTTTTTTTTTTTTTCTTAATTTCTAAAATTTGCCGAATTTTTTCTCAACAGCTAATATGTTTTATTTGCACCAATTTTTATTTAATATGATATGTTAAATACACAGATTTTAAAATAATTTTATTTTTAATAAAAAATTACAAATTATCTGTCATTTGAAGGATTGAAGCAATTCTTTATTTCCCATTTATTTCATGGACAGATTTTCGTAAGCGCATTCTTTTGCCACAGAAAATCTCCATTGTGTTTAAACTAGAAATAATAAAATGCTCAAAAATAAGATTTGTTAAGTTATATTGAAAAACATATTTATGACATTTATCCATTATTTACCTAAACGTAATTGTTCATTCTCCTTATGCAGGACAAATTTATTTATTTTTTTGTGCTATATTTTGTAGTTTTTGAAAAATTGGATGCATCTGTAAACTATTTGTCATTGTGAATGACAATAGATGGCGCCACGACCAAGAGGCTCTGCCATAACTCCTCCTCCTGTAACTCCATATAAGGCGGATGCTTATACGGGGATGAAAAATGAAACAGCAAGGGCAGAAGAAGGAACGCGAGTGTGGCTGGCGGGCAGTTGCTAAAATACGTATTGTTGGAATGTGAATAAATACCTTATATATCAACTGAAAGTGTGCTTATTTATAAAAACAGAAAAAGAAGCCAACACGTGTAATTTTAAAACTAACACGTAATAAAAAAAAATTTAAGTCAATTCCTTCTTTTTTTTTTAACTATATTGCAGAAAGTCCTTTATAAATAATTTTCATTCATTTTTTTAAGTTTATCTGGCGCTCTCTATTGGTAGATATATGCATATTACATTCTAAAAAAAAAAAAGCTGAAATTAAATTTAATTAATGAATTAATATTTTAAAAAACTGTATTAACATCCAGTGTCATCCACTACAAGTCCAAAAAAAATGTATTTGAGCTTGAGTGGATGAACAAAAAGTATTTTATGAACGATTGAAAATTTGAACAAGATATATATGGGGAGAGTGTGAGCTAATAGTAGGAATTGAAAAAAGCACTATATTTCTTAATACGTATAGAAATAATTTAAAGTAAATTTATAAGCATTTTTTTTAATTGTCTAAAGTGTGCAAAAAATTACCGTAGAGCGACAAAACCAAACCAAATCATCCAGCTTACTGAGGGCATCGGTATCAGGAAGACTGAGTGATGGATAGCATGAGGTATATTCCTTGACGGTTAAAATGCAATGCTATTATATTGACCGTATGATTATAATATTGACCTTGGATATACAGATGGCAATATTTAAGAATCACTATTCACTATCACTATGCAAATATTAGCGATAGTTTCAGTTCCTCGTAGGTCTGGGTTAGAATAGTCCCACTGTAACCCATGCACGTCGTAAAAGGAGACTAAAATGGATACCCAGAGCCCTGGGATATAACCGGGTAGTGTAATGTCAGAATTCTCCCTTTGGCAGTGACGGATTTAGGTTCGATGGCGTCCTAGGCCCAAGTTAATTTGACGTCCTTGTATAATTTTGATTAAATACAAAAATTTATGTCCTTTTATTATATGACTCATTGCTTTAGAATAATTTTTTTCACAGTTTACCTAATAAAAAATTTAATTTTGAATTATATTTCAAAATTATTCTTTGCAATGTTATTAATAATAGTTATCAATTTCTTTTATTAATCAGATAAATTGACCCATTTAATTTGTGTTTCGATGAATATTTCTTTATATTTTTGTGATTTTCCAAAACTACATTTTTGTGATTTTCCTTTCTAAATTGATCATGGTAATCTTTGAAAAACGCTTCACATTACGTAAAACTATAAATTTTTTTATGCGAGATTAAAAAAAAATAATAAAGTTTTTGAGTAACCGGACATAATTAAATATGGTGAATTAATATTTTGTGTTATAATGATGAGCAAACAAAAGCTACATTTAGATTTTGTAAGAAAAATTTATTAAAAATCTAACATCAATAGATAAATACCATAATTAATGACATTTTTTTTTAGTATCTATTTGTTAGATATTTTAAATTTTACTTCTTACACGATTAATTATTTAAAAAAATAATTCTACCCTTTAAATAATGACATCTTGAAGTTGTCAAAGCAGGCAAAGAAGCACTAAAATACTGTCTTACAGTTCATAAAAAACAAAATTGACAATTTTGGCGCCCCTAAAAATTTGCCGCCCTAGGCCTGGGCCTCGCGGCCTAAGCCTAAATACGTCACTTCCCTTTGGGCTGCAAGAACAAAAAGAAGCTGCATTTTTTTTTACCCTTTATCATGACTCGTCAACGAGTTCATAGACTTGATCTAGATGTTGTTGTCGATCAAGTGGGATAAGAAGTAACAACCCGATAGTTTCAAGCAATTCGAGTTCAACGATAGCTGTTCAATTGCACAGGATAACAGACACGAGCCTATCGTTCATCTGTCTTTAACTGTTCATTTCACTTTAACCTTAACTTTAAACAGTTCCCGCCAGTCTACAGGTACAATTCCCCCCCCCCCTTTTTTTTTTTTCTCTACCATTCTGCAACTATACATGATTCCTATAAAGCTTATTTTCGCAGAATTGGATGTAAAGTCATACTTTTTCTTTCGCATCTTTCTCGAAAACTATGCGTCGTAGAGGTATGGTCAGTTTGCATGTACTCCGAACAAGGGTTTTCGCCCTGCATAGTTTTTTGGTGTCGATCGAGTACCCTGTATTGTTAATGGCAAAAGTTGAATGGTAAACAAAGGAAATAATATTTAGTGAAGGGGAAGTTTTCAGTAATTATTGCTCGCTGATTGAACACACTAAAATCACTTGCTTCTTCGAATTTTTGGCGGCTTGATGGCCAATTGGGTAGCGCTCTGGCCTTTGGTTTCCAGGCTTCAGATTAAAATCCTGACGATAGCATGGGTGTTTGTTAGTGGTTCGGAATCCACGTAGGTCACGGTCTAATTAGTCTGACGTGTGCACAAAATGACCGTAGAGCAACAAACCAAACCAACCCAGAATTTTTGTTTGATGATAGATAGCTCTTACTTGTTGACAAAATATGCAATCCATACAATAAAAAAATAATAACAGTTTTTTCAGAAAATAAATTTTAATACAAAAATAAAACGAAATGATAACACAGAAAATAAGACAAAAAAAATTATTGAATTTTTAAAAATTTTGTACACTTATTATTTACATCTTTTCACCGGGGGTTATCCACCCATTTTCAGCATAGTAATAAAAAAAATGACAATTAAAGAATATAAAATAATAAAATAAGATATATAATTCCTTTAAGATAGATTTTTTTTTCACTATATATATTTTTTTCTTATCCTTTAGAATCTTAAATGAAAAATGTACAAATAAATAATCATGAAAATTTTTAACAATATTTTTGAAGACAAAACATCTGAATATTTCTTTAAAATTCAATATCAAAAATGTGTTAACATCTAAGTTGCAGGTTAATTTTTAATTTACTTCAATAAATATTTACAATCTGTAATATTTTTATAATACTCATCTTAATAACATATATTTTTATAATACTGAACTAATACCAGAGTAAAACGAATTCACGTAAATGCATGTTTTCAATTACAAAATATTTTCTTTATGACATAAACAAGACATTTCACAATGCTAAATTAATAATGATACCATTACTGTTTCTACAAAATAAATAACAAAGTAAATATTTTAATCTAAGAATTTTAGAAAAATTACGTTTTATAAATAATTTTCCATAAGACTAAAAAAATGTTATTATTATTTTTTTAATGATCATAGAATGCTACAAATTTATTTATTAATCGTTTAAAAAAATTATATTATTCCAAAAAAATTATTTGATTATTATTTTTTTTTTTTTTAAATTTTGATTCCAACGTTATTATTATCATGAATTACACAAAATTCTACCAAATTTATTTAACTTAATTAATTGCATATATGCTCTTTAATTTGCAAATCCAGCTGCAAATAATGATATGCTTTTATAAAAACGCAATAAATACCACAATACACTAACAAACCAGTGCCCAAGCTAAATGCCAGGTCTGAAGAAGCTAAATACTTGGGTAGTGGCATTTTCGCAACCTGGCACCAAAGCTGGCGAATTGCATCCTTGGATCTTGTCATCAAATACAGTGCCAGGAGGACATGAAAATTCGTAGGGCAAGAAGGTACTACCAGTGGCACCATGGACAGAGACACAAGAGTGGAACTTCTGGCAGTCGTTGGGGTCTCTCTGCAATCCAGACTGTCTGCAGACAAAGCCGGGTTTGTCTACTGGATCATGTTGTGGTGCCTTTGAAGTAGATGGTGCAACGGTGGTGGTTGTGGTTGTAGTCGTTGATGCTGTGGTTGGTCTGCGAGTGGTTGTTGTTGTAGTTGTGGTGGTAGTGGTTGTGGATGGTGAAAGAGGTGAAGCTGATGTGGATATGATTGGTACTGAAGTTGCTGGACCTTCTGGTGGTAGTGGAAGGGCAACTGAAGGACTGGCGAATTCTTCATTGATGGCAGTCAACAAGGGGTATTTTCTGCCACATTTGCCTTTGAAGTCGTCAGTTTCTACTGACCATACCATGCCACCACCCAGTTTGTAGTATTTAGCATAGTTAACCTGTGAATTAATTAGCACTTTATTAGAATTTTTAGTTTTTATGTATCAGTTAAATTAATACTAGATCCATTCTTTAAAGGCTTCGTGGTTATTGATAAATTTATAAATATACATGGAAAAATATTTTGCGTAATTAATTAGAGTCTATTAAGTTTTTTTTTATTAAAGTTAAAAATTTAATTTCATACAATAAAGTAGGAAAATTATCAATATTTTCCATATTTGAGGCATGTTAACTCATAAAATCTTGCATTGTGCTTATTAATTTATTATAATAATTAAGACCATTTTATGTTTTCATCTTTTGATATTAAATGCTTTTAATTTAGATATACATCCAATTCTGTTTTTACACGAACTTTTTTTTATACAATATTTGATTTAACACGAAATAGGAAAAAAAAAATTTAATTCTCTTTTTACACGACTTATTTTGATTTAACACGTTCGACCCAAATTCTAAGAAGAAAATTAAGTTTTTACTTTTATTTTTATAACTGCAACATTGGAGGTGATGAATGTAATGCTATTTTCATTTATGGGAATTTTCCAAATTTTATGACTTCAATATGGAATTTGTCTGCATTTTGAGTTTGGTGTGCTATGTGAAAAGTACCTTTTTTGATGTTTATAAACCTTTGTTTTATTAATTATAATTGAAATATTTTTCTGTAGCCCTTACATAATGTCACATAATTAACCTATAACAAACGCGAACATAAAAGAGATCTCTTGGGATATTAACATTCAAATTTTATTTTGCTTTGCAACTGGACAAGGTGCAACGTCTGTAGGAAAACATTTTGGTCTACATGAAGTTACCGTAAAGACTATCAAGAAAAATGAAGCTCTATTAGAAAGTCAGTATGTTCTGGAACAAAGTTAAGTACTAAATCATCATCATACACAAGAGATATTATGTCAAAGAGAAAATCTCTGATCATGTGAATAGAAGATAAATTGCAAAAAAGAGTACCAGTAGACGGAAATGCTATCAAGCAAACAGCTTTAACAATATGCAGACAGATTAAAGAATTGGTAAAAAGGCACCTTATCTGAGTTAAACCAAAAGTATGAATTTTCTGCAAATACAGGCTGGATGATAAGTTTTCTCAAAAGACATGCGAAAAAAAAAAAAAAAAAAAGCACATTAGACAACAGATAATTATACAATGGCCTAGCGAAAATACAAACACAACGATTAATTACTGAACTCGTTCTTACATCCACTGAAACATCGGCAGCCCTGCAGGCTAGTTACTAATTTTGTTCTAGGAATTACAGAAAGAATTTTATCAAGACATTTCTAGTGATAGCAGTAATATTGCAATCTTACTCAAACGTATGCGTTTATTTGCGGAAGTGACAACGAATGAAATCTTTTTATGTGAAACTCATATTATTTTAACTAATTTTTGTGTTTATGAATTAGTGAAGTGGTTTTTTTTCCTTTTCAAATGATAATTTACTTTGTATGATACATGTGCAATATTTATGAAATAAAATGTTTAAGATCCTAATATGCAAACTCATGGTTTATTGTATTATTTTTAATGATTTCTTAGGATTGGAACCAATCAACTATTTTTCCATAGATGCAATATACTTTTTAACACGAATTTTTTTACGCGTATTCTTCGGGAACGTATCTATCGTGTAAAAATAGAAATAAATGTATACCTGAATTCAGTACATCAAATGCGTTTAAAATGTTTAATCTGCGCGAAGACAAATTTTTTAATTGTTTTAATACATAAAATTGATATTTTTTTTTTCAAATGTAGGAAGTGCAATATCTTAATATTAATACATTTCTTGGATATTAATGCTCTTCTGGTATACCTTTCATGCTTTATAAAAATTTTAATTTGGTAATTTTTTTTAATGTGCAGTGTATGTAATATTAATTTTTTATATAATAAATTATTTTTATTTTATTTTTTTATTTAATAAATGTGCAAAATCATTTCCTCGGTAATCTTTATTTAATAGGCATTTATTCAATTAAGAAAATAGTGCTAAAAATGGATTAAAAAAGGAAAAAAATCTCATTTTAATACAATTCAAAAATACTTACTTTAAGTCGGATACTTGCTTCATTGTCATATCCTACCCATTGTCTGTCTTGGTATGCATATGGGGCCATATAATAATCGTCCCATACGATATTCCACTTTTGAGACTTTTGCGATTCGCAAATCTATAAAAGAAAAATACATTATTAAATAAATTAAAATTAAGAAATATAATAATGATAAAATATACATGGTTAATTCACACCATGTTCTATAGATATTATATTCTCTGAATTGCTTAATACACATCAACGCTTATTATGCTTAATGTGAATATAACAAAATGTTGATATGGCATCGTGCCAACTCCAAACTATGATTTTTCAAAAGATGATCATGGGATGACAGAAGTCCTTCCTGTGATCCAATCATCTGTCTGTAACTGACAGAAGACCTTTGTTACACTCTATGACGTGCCTCCTCCTGCCACTACACCAAGAGTTGATTGTACGAAATTGCAAAGTTAAATATTAATTATTTCTTTTATTTTAAGCAATAAAAAGGCAAATAAAAAGTATTTAAAAATTATCCTGGAACAAATCAAGCTGCTTAATGAATTTGTGTTATAAATCTAGAAAGAATTCAAACAAGAGGTACGTGTTACGTATTATGTATATCGAAACGATCTTAAGCTAAACATTAAAGTTATGAAAACCAGGGAATGAGTTATTTGCTAACATCGGTAACAAGACATGATACACATCAGAATAAAATACTAGTCATACTAGTCAGTATAAAATACTAGTCATACAAAGGTAAAGATAGTCGTGATATTGTTTTACAATTAAGTTTATTGAAGCGAGGCAAAATAAATTTACTGTGAATATATGTTTTTTTTATTGATTTTAAGATTTTGTTCATAAATAAATATCTAAAAATGAATTTAAAAAAAAAACATTAAAATAAATATAGTTTTTTTTCTTCTAATGCAGCTGGCAAATAGACCGTGATCTTTGCCATAAGGGCTGCACCGATGTTACTCACTTTGCATTACCCAGGGGGCGCGTGTAACTTGATGGTAAGCCACGGACGCGGAGTAACAATGCCCCCGCAAACGCTCTACGATCCTATTAGGACCGGGACCTACGGTGTAAAGTGGATTCCGAACCACTACAAACACCTATGGGCAAAGCCGGGATTTGAACCCGATACCTGTGGTACCGAACGCCAGCGATTCGGCCATCAGGCCTCTAAATAAATATAGTTCTTTTTCAGAAAAACTGAAACATAAATTTCAGATAGTCCAAATATTTTTTTTAAAAAGGAAATAGTGCTAAAAAATTGAATTACTTAATGATCGTTCGTTGATGTTGATCGTACTATAAAAGCAATTTTCTTTTTATAAACATCATAAGGCCTAATGTTTCATATATTCATGTAATGAACAGTATACATAAAATAACTATTGTATACTTAAAACAAATATTGTATACTTAAAATAATGCAGCATATGCATACCATAAGAACATGTACTTAAAAAAATTGGGTTGCATGATATCTGCTCCTATCGATTGTGTTTTAAGCTTAATATTTTTTGTTATTGTTAAACATCGATAGACCTCGTATTCCAAATTATGTGTCCACAAATTATCTACCTACTTACTAAGAAAATATTGTCTCCCTGTACCCTGTCCGTACCCTGTCTCCCCGAAACAAAATGTAGCCAACGGGTACAGATAGAACGTGACAGATAGATTCCCCTTTGAAGGGCGGGTTGACCATTACGTTAGACTTTGGACTTTGCACGTTTTTTCCGCCCGTTAGACTTTGGAACCGATAATAGGAGAGGTAGAAAGAGAAAAGGGAGTGTGCAGAGTCGAGTGAAGAGTTCCAGGCAGTATGAAGGTAGAAAGATCCTTAAACGAACTGGCTTTCAAGATGATTTTGTAAATATTTATTATATAATTTTATTTTGTGTGTTAGGTGTTACAGTTGTGCAGTACTGTCTTTGTAATTTTAATACATATGACAGCTAAAAGCTTCGTTATTATTTAAAGAAATAATTCTTTTTCTACCATGAAACAACACTGAATCAAGACCACATGCATATCTGATCCTAACTTCTCTCCTTTTATTAACAGGAAAGAAGGGTAAGACATAACCTTCCGGCAGGACTTGTAAGGGTAACTGTCCCACATTTGTTTTAAAACCGAACTCAGCCTGACTTGCTTGAGGAAACCAAAAAAAACCTAAGATACAGCCTGACTATCGATAGATGCTTTATAATCGAGTTTTGCTCGTTTCTGAAAATTATTATATGCAGTCATAGATTTAATTATTATAAATTAGAGCAGTGACTGTAATGCATGTTGACAGCACATTCATACCTGAGTCCTCTTATACTATGCCCGAGTATGTTACCACTGGATCACGAGTCGGGCTTTAAGAGTAATGTCATAATTTTTGTATGTGTTAAATCGAAAACTAGCCGGTTTACCAATACGTACAAAGTTAATGAAAACTAGAGAGTTTTAAGAAGAAAGCTTACTTCGTTGTAACCTAGAGATCCAGGTTCTCTTGTGTAGGGTCCTGCTCTGCCTTTTTGGGGTGCAGAGGCGTTAAATCCATTGACTTCTGCTCTTTGAAGAGTGAAAGATCTTCCGTACAGACCCATACCCAGGACAAGCTTTTCTCTGGGGGCTCCTTTGGAGATCCAGTAATTGATGGAATAGTTCTAAACAAATTTGTTCAAATTTAAATGATTACAAAAATAAAAAAAAATCTACCTTAGGAATTATAGAAATTAAAATGTCTGCTATTTTTTTTATATTTAAAGAATATTTGATAATTTTAGGAATATTTTTATTAGAAAACTACATGGCTTTTAAACGTATTCCAAAAATGAAGAATTTCAGTTATGTTTTTTTTAATGATGACAAAAATATTTAAATATTATATTATTAAGATAACATTTTTGAAATGTAAATAGTATAATAAAATTATTTATTAAAATTAAAAATTATTAAAATTTATAAAATACAAATATATTTTAAATTTAAACTTATAAAATACAAATATAAATAAAATAATATTATTAAAATTTAAAATCTAAATAGTAGAAACGAATTATTTTCAAAGTGAAAATATTCTTTGTTTATAAGAGGTATTTAAATTATATAATTTGAGTGAAAATATTTATTTTCAAATTTTGAAAAATTACAAATGATTTTTTTTTTTTTTTTTTTTTTTTTTTTTTTTTTGCATATTTAAAAAAAAAAAAAAAAAATATATATATATATATAAAATATATATATATATATATATATATATATATATATATATATATATATATATATATATATATTGATAGTAAAGTTCTGATAGTATACAGGATACAGCATAGGATCGAAATCTTTATACTATAGAATCGTGATTTCTGCCTTAATGCTTTGTATCTAATTTAATGGTCTACCTTAGTGAAATGTCTAGCTTAATGATCTACCTTAGTGCGATGTCTATCTGAACGATATACCTTAGTGAGATGTCTACCTTAATGATTCTACCTTTTTTTTCTTTTATCTGCTTTAATGTTTTGCCACGATTAAATAGTCTCGTTGTAGGAAATGTGATTCTTACCAGATTAAGCATTTGGTTTTCCTTGTTGTCGTCGGGCCTTGCATAGAGCGGAGCGTTATGTCCAGTAAAACTTTCCCAACCTCCGTGATAATCGTAACACATCACATTGACGAAATCCAAGTACCTATTCAAAACAGAAATTGCAAATAATGATCATGCCCTATTATAAAACATTACAGCTAATTTTAATTAACAATTAAATGCTAATATTAGCACAACAGATAATGTCTAATTTACAATTATGGCTTACATTTATTGAATATGTACTTACTGAGACACTTGAGGTATATCGTAAGCTTCATCTATTGTATGCTTGCCGGCAGAAACTGCTGCTGTCAGAAGAAGATTATGTTTCTGGAATTCGGCTTTTAATTCCTGAAAAAGAGATATGTGAAAATGTATCAAAATATTCAACTAAACGTAGGTAAAAAACACTTATACAAAACCCTAACGAATATTGCTGTTCATTGCCCAATGGCAAAGGCCATCTGTCTACCGGCGGATTACGAGACAGGTGATGTTTTTTTTTTTTTTTTACGGGGCAAGGTTGTCAGCCCTATGCCCATCGCTCTACAATCATATTAAACAGGGATCTATGGTCTAAAGGGGATTCCGAACCATTACAAGCGTCCATGACACCGCCAGGAGTCGAACAAGAAGCTTGTGGCATCGAACGCCAGAGCGCTAGTCACTAGGCCATCAAGCCCATAAAGAATATTGGTATTGTAAGAAAATATTCTAATGATCAACCTTTTTCCCCATTAATAAAAAAAAAAAAAAAAAAAAGCAGTATTGCAAAAATCAAGCGAGATAAATGGTTTTTGAGCTTATACAATTATTTTTGCGCATAGTAATAAGATTTATTTGTATGAGATTACATTTCTAAAATTTATTATCAGAAGTTAAAGATCAATCTTTGTACTAAACCCTTTAAAGATTTATTCAAATTGTTACTTGTTTTGAATATATATTTTAGGTTTTCAGAAATCATTTTGGTCGTAGTTAAATTTATTTTATTGTAGAGATTGTAATGCAATTCACAAAGTTCTTTTTTTATATCTTACTGGTCAGATGAAACTATCGCTTTTCAACAACTGATAATTGTATGATAAATGAAAACTAAATAAAAAAAGTGAAAAGTTACTGGGCAATAATTTTGGAAATATCTGAAGTAAATAAATTATTTTTGACAAATAAATATCAATATGGATTCATTAAAATTGTGCAATATATTTATTGCCTCTTAGCATATTACTAGTCGGAGATTTAGTTACATATTTTTAAATAAGAATAAAATAAATAAACTTCTACAAGGAAAAGTTACTTATCCTGTTTTATTTAATTGCTCAGAAATCAAAATGCTGAGAAGAAACATTATTCAAAATATTAGCAAATCTTATTCATGTTTTAATTCAAACCATTTAATTTTGAAAGTAATGTGCTTATTTGTTATGATAACAAAACATATCCACTTATGTATATGGTACTTACTCGCAACAGAGCAACAAAGTTTTGTTTGTCTTCCGGTTTGCCACCTCTAGTTGCTGGATACTCCCAATCCATATCTAATCCATCGAAATTGTGTTTTCGAACGAACTCTACAACACTATCCACGAAGATCTTTCTTGATGAACTGGAAGCCGCCATATTGGAATACCTGGTAGATCCCTCGTTCCATCCACCAATAGCAACAATGGTCTTCAATTCTGGATTTATCTTTTTCAAGCCAGTGAATCTCTTGAAAGCACCTGATCGGAATTAATCAATTAATTTTAGAATTCGTCACTCGTTAATTTTAACTTAGTCTTCGATTGAAATTTCTGAAAGTTTGTGTACAAATTGGGGGAGATTAATTATTTACCTTTGCCGTAGTTCTCTTCAAGATCGTAATAGGGATCCAGGCATCGTATTCTGTTGTCAAAGCCTAGTCCGACGAAGCCGTATATCAGATGAGTGCAAATGAAGGGATCGATTTCCTCTACGGGGAATTTACCGTCACCAGGTCTGTAAACGGCCCAACTGCCATAGTAGCACACCACTTTGTATTTGTGTGAGGATGCTAAAAATAATGAATTAATAATATAATAATATAATTATGCTAAAATAAATAAATAATAATTAATAAAATAATATTGTTATAATAATTAATGAACAAAATATAACTATCATTGAATAAACTTTAAAAAAATTGTGTAAGCGTGCTTCCTCCTATGCACTACGGCCTCATGGCCAATTGGCTAGCGCTTTGGCCTTTGATATAATAGACTTCAGGTTCGAATTCTGGTAGAGGCATGGATGTTTGTGAGTGGTTCGAAATCCTCTTTAAACTGTAGGTCCCGGTATGTAGTTTAGATAGCCTAAAGTGTGCACAAAATGATCGTAGAGCGACAAACCAAACCTACGCGCTGTAAGAGCGTCCTCTGTGGTGTTCAGGAGAAATGGTGAGTAGGCCTCGAGACTCGCCCGAAAGGAAGTACAGTGCATACACGTGCTTCTGTTAAGAAATGTTTAGTTTATAGTCTCTCAGCCCGAGAGGAAATATATTCAGCTCATCCCGGCGCGTTAGTAGGCCTACAGACTCTCAACCAGAGAGGAAGTATCTTTAGCGCTTTCTGCGCGTAACTGAGTATCGGGTTTTCGGCTTAGAAATCGAATCTTTCCACGAATCTATAATTATATGTCTTTAAATGTGTTAAATAATGTATGTCTCTAATTGTATGTGTGTGGTGTTTGTGCGTGTGTCATTACAGCTGCGAGTTCTCCAACCTATGCCTCAAATATTTCAATCAAACCACACCCAGTCACCTGCACACTACATTTGCAGAATAAGTTGACTAATTATGAAAAATTTGAAAATGAATAGTCGGATCACTTGAATTGTATTTATTTTCCAAATTTATGCATCAAACATAAAAGTTTTGAATATACTGATTACTTATGTGTATGTTAATTATAAGAAGAGTTATTTTAGGTAGAATGCTCATTATCCATCGGTTAACATGAAATTCCGATGATTTAATATTGCTAAAATTTCGAGCTTTTTCTTTTGTGATTATTTTTCCAACAAAAATATAAATATATGCATAATTATTCTGAAGTAAATTTAAAAAAATAGTCAATGCACAAAACAGAACATTAATATGAAAGTTCATATATAAAATACAGTATATATATATATAAACAAGATAAATTATTTTGTCATTAAACACTTACCTTTCCCTGCTGCATATATTTGAGCTGATGGACTTTTTACAGGAGTAGCTCCTATAATGGTCAGTGTAACCAATATCAGGATTGCTGTTATCAAATTTGCACTCATCTTTATACTCTACAAAAAAAAAAAAAAAAAAAAAAAAAAAAAGAAATCAGTATATATTCGATACGCAGTTGATCCATGGCATATTAAGTATAAAAAAATGGAAGACAAAATAAGAAAAAGACTTACACTGAAGGTATAAAAAAAAAAACGATAAAAAAACTTAATATCTTATTGACGATGAGATGAGCTTACGCTTCTTAAGATTTACTCTCCCCTAAGCCTACTTTTTGGGAAAAGTACTGTGACTTGTTGTTCGTAATACTTACCATAGGTATACGAGCATATTTAGAGAGAATCGGTTTCGAACTGTGTAAGCCGTAACTCTGTTGCCTGTAGATGAAGGTTAAGTGGTGAAGTGTCTGAAGGTGTTGTTAAGTGCCGTTCACGTTGCACTATCTTCAGTGTTAATTTCCTATCCTCGTTTTGTGTTGTTGTATGTCTACGACCTTTTCCTGGTCTATGAATAACATTACTAGTTTCCAAATGTCGATTTCTTAATCTAGAAATGACATTTTAGGACACTCAGAAGGCTTCCGTTGTTGTTAAGGCTCGTTCCCACCGAGGCGAGAGACGTGAAGATGCAAGAGGCAAGCGACCAAATTTTTTCGACCCCTTCACAGCGGAACGTCAGAAACAGCATTACGCATAGTGAAAAACCGCTTGAAGTTGAAAGTTGGTCTACTCCACGCGGCGAACTGCAAACCGGTTTCAGGCGACCGCGGTGAGGTCAAATTTTGGTCGCTTGCATCTTGTCGCCTTGGTGAGCACGAGCCTTTAGTTAGTCTTTAAATAACCCAAAACATCGATCTAATATCGTTAAGACTTGTCATAAGGGCATCAATACTTTTACAAACCAATTGACGCTTGCCAATTTGTTTTTAATTTCCTCCTATTTAAAAAATGCTCCTGGTCGGCTTTAATTTCTTTTGCAAATAATAATAAAAAAAAAATACCTAAGGGTTGTTTTTTCTTTTTAAGTCGCAGATAAAATTTGTAAATGTGATCATTTTCCTTTCTAACCTCCATTATTTCACGTATTCTAAAAAGGTAGTGGATTATAAGTTTGTTTTACATAAAACTCATAATTTCCTCTACTTATTTTAAGTTGCGGAACTAATCCTCGTGCAGGAAAGCCTACGCCTGCTCCAAAGGACCTTGTCGCAAGCGAGTTCCATGACTAAGGGTAATATGTAGCTTCACTTTTAGCGAGGAACCACGAAGCCTGAAGACTGACTAAACCTCAAACAACGCTCTACGATCCTCTTAGACCGAGACATACTGTTTAAAGTGGATTCCGAACCACTACAAACATCCATGGCATCATCGGGATTTGAACTCGAAACCTGTGGCACCGAACGCTAATCACTCGGCCATTCAGGCCCATTTTAAGTTGTGTATTTTGCATGTGTTTCTAATATCAGATTACCGGCATAGTTCATAGAGATAACTTTAATGGGACTCTAACAAAATTAACCAATATAAGAGCGAAAGGAGAGATATGCAGAAAATAAAAAGAATTATATTAAAAAGGCAAATACGGGTTACTGAGACTCAATTAAAAACTTTATCAATGTTTGTTAGGAGAATAATGTTAGTTGGCATGTCTTCTAACATTATTATTTTATCGAGCAATAATTATGAATAGAAAAACGAAACAATAATTATGAATGTCAAATAATTATATTATATATTAAATAATTATGAATGGAATAACAAAAAAATGAATAAAGGTCAGAAAATTTACATCACTTGTTAAAATAAAAATTTTCTTAAATTTTTATCAATAACGAGATTGCTGGACTTTTTTTAACCCAAAATTTTGTCAATTATTTCATTTTCTTATAAAATGTAATAAAAAGTGTATAGTTTTTAACCTCTGATATTCATTATAACTTCTATTAAAAGTTAGTTTTTTGTAAAACTTGCAAATTAAATTTAAATTATCTTGTAATGTTTATTATTATATAATTATTACTACTCGAGAATATTTTTAATGTTATTATAAGAAATTTTTTTTTCTAATGGAACTGATATAAACACATCACTTATTTTAGCTATGTATTAATGTTAATGATTGACTATTCCAAAAAAGACATATCATGGAAAACAGATCTTTATCATAAAGAATATCTGTTAAAATTATTTATAAAATACCATTATAGTTATTGTTACTACTCAGCAAAAATTAAATAATACTTATATATTATAGTTTTTTTAACTTAAAAAAATGTTAAAAAAAAAAAAAAAAAATTATAACATCAAATATTTCAAAACAGAATACTCGTAATTATTGAACTAGATATTTCGTTTATTAATTTATTTTATGATTCGTTAAAAGGAAATATTAATTTAAAAATACATTTTTATTCAGTTTTCCGAAACATGTTCTGATATTATTCTTTTATTACTGCATTATCTAAAAAAATAACAGTAATAAGTGTACTGTACCCATCATATTCCTTTTAATCTATTGGAAATGTCACACACACACATAAAAAAAAAAAAAAAAGAAAAAAAAAAAAAAAAAAGAAATCAAAATTAAAATACAATGTCAAACTAATAAATACTTATTAAAGAAATTTAATTAATACTTATTTTTTTTTAAATACGAGTGTTTAATTTTACCTAGAAAATGTAAATAACAGAACAATTTATTTTTACAATGCATTTTTATTCCAGTCAATAGCAAATTTTTAATTTTATATCTACTGTCCACACTATTATTATTTTTGCTTTGAGCGAATAAGAATTTTTGAAATCATTTTTAATAAATATAATGTTATTATGCTTTCATTAAATTAAAAGATATAACTAACTGCAAATTAACATATTTATTACGCTAATAAAATAATATTGATAAAATATATATTAATAAAATGTATATTTATTATGTTCAAATCATGTAAATGTTTTACTTGTTTATATAGTTATTTAATGAACTTTTTTGTTTTGATTTTGATTTTTTTTAAATACTAGTCTATTATGCCGTTTATGCGTAATAAAACCAATTTACATATGAAATTCAAAATAGGTAATTATTAATTTAAGTTAATTTAATTTAAGAAATCAAAAATAATAATAATGAAAAAAATAAATTTAATTAGCTTAATTTAATTTTAATTTAATTAGCTTTATATTTAATTTTAAGTTAATTTAATTTTGTTTTGTTTAAATTGAATTATGATAATCCTACTAATGAATTCGTTTCTTTGAAAATTAAAATCGTAATTTAACAGAAAAAATTATTTTTTTATATTTATTCAGTAAGAATTTCTAGTGCACGTGCCTTCAATAAAATGTGTAATATATTTATTATATTATTTATAATAAATTATTATGTGTGGTTGTATATCATATTATATTTATTTATTATATTTAGTTGTAATTCCCTAATATGCAAATAAAGATTTCGCTAATGAAATATGTAGTAATTTGGCAGTAATGTTGATTGATCACTTAAGTTTTTTATCCAGATTTATTTCAAATTGATTACAACAAAACTATAATAAAAAGAACTCAGTTAATCGTGATAAAAAAAACTACAGTTCAAATTTTTTTTTTTTTTTTTTTTTTTTTTTTTCCCTACTGTTATCAGCACCTGCTCGTTCACGAGTGAGATGAACTTTTATCCTTGACATTGACTTTGTTCTAGTATACTCATAAAAAAAAAAAAACAGGTTATGACTTCTGATTTTTATTTTCAATCCATAATATTACATCAGTAATTTATCGTTTTTAACTTTAATTAATTTATTTACGATTTCGTTATTTTTTTAATGCAGTCTACTACGTAACTATTTAAAAAAACTTTTTAATTGTAAATAAATAATATATTTTCTCGAAAAGACAATAATTAATAAAAATTAAACTCTTTTAATCTTGGATAGAAAGGAAAAAAAATTTGAAAATTGATCACAACAACTTTATCAATAATAGACGTAGATGAAAAAATACGATATACTTTATTATTTAAATCTAAATATAATATTCAATTCAAAATAATGTAACTATTTTATTAAAAATTTGCAGCAGTAATTAAACTTTAACTTAACTTAAACTTTGATAAAATTTAACTAAAGTAAGTTTTAACAAAATATTGAAAATAAATTATTGAATTTATTATTACAAATAAAAGGTTTAATAAATTTTGTTATTACGTAAATCTAACTTATAGTGGACATTGGAAAAACTGAAAAAGTATTTGGACATCCAATTAATTTCAAAATTTATATTTAGTTTTAAAATATAATTAAACGGTATATTTATATAATATTTTATGGTCATAAATATTTTAGTTATAGTATTTTATGGTCATAAATATATTAAGATTTTAATGAAGAATTTAATTGAAAACTTTTGAATAAAACACAAAGATCGAGAACTAAATCATTTTTTTAAAGTATAAATGAGCATTTTTTTTTCTAATGCCTAGATTTTAATAAATAGCTTATTTTTACAAATGCTAGTTTTGATTGCGTATTAAAATATAAATCACGATTTAATATAAGGAAGAAGATACTTAATTATATAAATAATCATCATATAATTAATCCGTTTAATAAATAGCATGATTAAGATGAAAAATGAAGAAAACAATTTTTTGGATTAACAATAATATCTGTGTTATAAAAAAAAAATCATTTAGGTAATAGTTGGTAAATTATATAATGGACTACTTTTTCTACATAAAATGACAAATGGGGAAAAAAAGTCAATAGTCTATATTTTTTGCAATAAAAATACTTTTGATGATAATATTTCAAAATAATATTACCATTTTAAAAATAAAAAATTATAATAATAATTCAATAAAAACAACAAATAACATAAAATTCTGTTATGTAATGAAATAATAATTGCATTTAAATACAAAACAATAAAGCTTTTTTATAAATGAAGATTAAAATTCAATAATAATAAAAAGAGCAGTTCCAGTAATGATAATGACTAATACAATTTTTTTGAATAATGAAATATTATTTGTACATATCAAAAAATAATATTATTGTACATAAAGTTTATTTTTGAGTAACTATTTTTATCTTAACTTCACAAATTTAAGTAGTTAAATCACTTTTTCAAACATCACAAAATTTATTTTCATTTTTGTTATTTTAGTGCACACTTTAATTAGCATCCTGAAATTGGTTAAATAGTTAGAGGAAGAGAAAAAATTTGAATTATTCGAATTTTGAGCAATCTATTTCACTAATGTTCTAATAACATTAAAATAAGAAATAATAATTCAGAATTCAGTACATAATTGTGCTTATTTTGCTCAATAGTTTCTCGCTATCATAATAAGTGTTTATTTTACGATATTATTGAAAGTAAACTATCATGTTACTATTTTAAACTTCCTAAATATTAAAGTACTAAAGTAATACTTCTAATCTAAAGTAATACTAAAGTAGTACTTCCTAATAATGCTACTTCCTTAATAGTCTATTACTAAATTTGGGGGAGTTGTTAAATTAGGAGTAAACAAATATCTAATTTAAAAACATATAATTTAGTACAATTTTAGCTTTTATAGTATCAGTTTAATATAGCTTTACATTGCATTCATTAAAAAATGCCAAACTATTTTTAGTTGAAAATTAAATTTTAAAAAAATCAAAGAATATTAGTAACATTCAAAATATCTAATATTTAAAATCATCTAACAATTTTATTTCTAAAATATATATAAAAAAAGGTATCTACTGACCTTGAATCTACTGGTGCTAGAAGAACGGTCACACCTTGTAAAAGGTTGACAAAGAGAACTGTTTCTATTATATACTTGGTACAAAAAACAAACCCCAAAAAATTTTTATTCTCCTTGGAACCTTTCAGGTCGCTGTCCCTGTGGGTCCCTGAGAGGGGCCCCTTTTTCTCATGGTTTTATAGAGGATCCCATTTCCCCCCTTCATCACCAACCTACCAATCAGACCACTTTTTTTTTCTTGAACTCCCTTAATTTGCCTCAGTTTTGTTTCTCCTTGCTGGCACCTCAGTGACCATGACCGCGAAGTACGAGTTAACCCGGAAGAAAAAGTCCTGGCCCAAACACATAAATGCCGATGGCCTCTGTGATTTCAAATAGGTCAGCACGTTCGAAAAAATAGCGATGGATCCGAGATTGTAAAAGGTTTCTTCATCATCTTCTTGATGCAGTTGCTTCTTGTTCTCTGGAAAGTATTGGAAAAACTTTTTTCTTCCAGTATGTCAGTGGAAGGTATTGATTATAGGTATTACTGATCTCGACAGTAATGGTCTTAGATGTGGGCATTGAGAATGAACATCAAATTGAATGGAATGAAGGAAACGAGTTATGTAGATATAAATTGATTTTGGTTGGACTTTAATTAACTTTTAATTTTTGATAGAGCTCAATAATATTCTTTTTCGTTTAGGAAAAATGATAGAAACGTAATGCTGGAATCTTACTTCAATTTAAGGTAAAAAGGAATGACATTTTGAAATTTCCATTTAAGGTAAAAATAATTTTGTTTTATGTTGAAAAGACTTTTTTTTTCCAACCTAATATGGTATATGTTATAATATCTTTAAAAATTAAAGTGCTAGAAACAAATGCTGATATCGATAAATACAAAATCATGCCATAAGTTAAACCCATAAAAAGCTTTAAGGTAGGAATCTTATTTCGAAAAATAACATCAACTAATAATTTAAGTCGTGAAAACGAGCATTTAAAGCGATTCCAGGCATTTTTAGTGAGTTTTGGTGAAATTTCCAACCGATTCCACTGAAATTTGGTATGGAAGGAGTTCTAATAAATATATTTTGATGCGCTGTAAACATTTTTGATAATGAGAAAAATTTTCCTGGAAAATTCTAGTCAAATAAAAGAATTTTCAAAAAATTAAGTAATGACAACAATGATATTAGATGTGAGCGTTGAGAATGAATATCGAATTGAATGGAATGAAGGAAAAGAGTTATAAAGATATAAATTGATTTTTGATGGATTTTGGAATTTTAATTTTTGATAGATTCCAATAATATTCTTTTTCGTTTAGTTAATATTAAAAAATTTTTTTTCCAACCTAATATGGTATAAGTTATCGTATATTGTACCGAATTGTCCATTTAAGGTAAAAAATATTTTTATCTTATGTTGAAAAACTGAATTATCATTTTTTTCCCTAAATTAAAAAATGACATTTAAAAATAAATGCCAGTTCCAGAAATGATAGCTATTGATTAGTTTATTAATCAGTAATATTAGTAGATTGCAGTGCTACTGATAACAATTATACTTTTATATGCAAACGATGTTAAAATCACTATATATTTTTCTCTCTTCTTTTATTTATTTTGCAGAGAAAAAAAAAGTAGCTAAATATTAAATTTTTTCAATTAGTGAATTTTTTAAGAAACATTTTCTGCACAAAAGTTTCATTTTTGTTTAAAACCACGGCTAAAACATAGAATTAAACATAGAATTCAAAAATTCTTTGTTTTTAGTATAGATATGCTTAATTTGTCAAATCCCTGATTAACTCAAAATTCCCTATACCAAAAGTCTCCGATTATAGTTAAGCTATAATTATTTCACTTTTTGCTTATTAATATATTTAAAAAATTCGCATTACAAATACCAAACATTTTCAAGGAAGTATAATTCTTGCAACACAGTCATAGCAAAAAAGTTTTTGTAATAATTCTATATATTAATTTCATACATTTATCATGCTATTTATGCAGCTAAAATTGCAATTTCTGAATTAAAGAAAATTGTCTGCTTTATATTTACAATAAATGGAGGGTTAAGAACAATAAAAAGCAATCACATTTGGTTGTATCGCAAAAACTAGGTTTCAAGATTTATACATTTCATTATTTTATTTTTCATTTTTGGTAAAAGAGGAAAAATTTTCATAAACTTTTTTAATTCTTAAAAATTTCTTTTCAATTCTTCAACAATTCTTTCATTGGAACATAAGAAGCACAAAAAAGTATTCTTCTTCATAATTCCATTTCTTTTAATTTAATTGAACCTATATGTAGAATATTCTTATAAATAACAAAATTGTTATAATTATAAGACATAAACTATTGTTGTTTTGCTACCTATGGCTTTATTGGAACTCAATCCATACAAATTTGACCACTTACCGTAGAAACGAAAAGAACATATAAACAAATCAAAATTACAAAGGGAAAAGACCGGACATTCTTAACAAAAACGACCAAAGATCTTAAAAACAGTTAAAAAACAAGTTAAATGTTCTAAGAATAAAAACTTAAGAAGTTAGAAGCAACTTAATAAAAGTTCGTGTGATCAGGACATATTTTCTCTGGCTCTCCGGTAAAGAGTACACAAATCATCATTCTGTTACAAGTTAAGAGTCCAGTCCCGAGCAAACAAGTAGATGGGCCTAATTCATTTTCTCTGTCTTACATTAAATACATATGTCAGAGTTCACAATCCCTATTTTGGCCAAATATTCGACCACGCAGTAGTGTCCAGTTTTTAATGTAACATTAGCAACTCTTTGTGAGTTTTTCCACTCAATTTTTTCCAAGTCATCCCCGATTGTCTCCCAGACATTTCCTTTGGTGTTAGATAATAATTCATTAATATACGATGACTTAATTTTGTCTCATATAGTTCTCTTAAAAGAGTCAAGATACAGCAGGAGGATGGAATTTCTAAAGCATAAATTAGAAGATTTGAAAATTTTAAAAATATTCTTTAAAAATTTATTCTTAAATTCCTCGTTTAAAGTTAATGCTGTTTTTTTTTTTTTTTTTTTTTTTTAATTATTTCGTTTCCGTCAGCATGATTTCACACAAAAGAGCAAACTGCATTTACCTAAATTTCAGTAATTATTTTTATCTCCTGCCATTTTTCAGCAAACACATTACTTTGTTTCCTAGTAAGCATTCATCTGGCAGTGCTTACCAGTTACTTATGTTTACCAATTTACCATACTTACCAGTGCTCATACGTTTTGAGGAGGTAGTTTGATTATCTGATGAGAGCAAACTAACATCTGAGTCAATACAATTTCCAATTCGAAGAAAGAATCAACTTCAAAATGACAGAGAATTATATATACTCAGTTCTTTGAAGTGTTCATTATCAAACAATTTCCGCCCATGGATTGGTATAGTAGAGAGGAAGCAAGCTAATGGAGTACGAAAATGAATTTTTGAAAACTCCCAGCCTCTTTTCAACGAATTTCTTTTAGTTTATCGAATTTTTCGTTCTGTGGTTAACCGCGAACCATGACTTATTTATTATTTTTTTTAATCGCTGGAAATGCTCAAGAAAACAAAAACAAAAACAAACAAAAAAAAAAAAGCATTGAAAAATAGTTAAGCAAAAACATTTTCTTTTTAATTATCAACGATTTTTTTTTATTTCTGGAATTTCTTATTTATAGAGCTTATAATCCTATTTAATCCTTATTATTATTTTATTATAATTATTTAATTATATTATTTAATCCCTTATTTATATAATATAAAATAACATTAACTTTTTCAGTTATTTATTAGATCTTTACCCTTTCCATTTTTTTCCCAGGAATCAATTAAATTTTCCTTAATTTGACCGCAGCAATATTTTTTTCAATCAACAGTGAAATTTTTAGAATGTTTAATTTTTGTAAAAGAATTATATAATTTATTTTTTTAAACTGATTAGCGGTATATCAAATTTTAATATGTATTAAAAATTTATATAACCAAAGAGAAATAACATTCAAATGTAAAAAAAAAAAAAAAAAGGAATATAAACTTTAACGTAATTCATATAAATTAAAAAAATAATAATACAACTTACCTACAAAATTTGAGAATTTAATGTAAGAAAAAACGCATAGCAACAATCTTAAAAAATAAAAATAAAAATTCCAAACGATTTTTTTTTCTTGAAAAATCTTATTTTCACTTCGAAATAATTATCTTGGTTTTCATCAGACGATCTTTTTGATCAATCTTACATTATTTAATTGTAATTAATTATTGTTATTTAAATGTATTAATTAATAAAATTAATAATTATTAATTATTAGCTCATGAAATAAATTTTAGTAAATATTATGTATAAAAAAAAGTACGTGAAATTAAATTGAACCAATAAGAATCATTAAAGAAATACAAAAAACAAGTAATATAAAAAAAAAAAAATTTAAGTCAATTCCTACATTTTTTTTTTCACTCTATTGCAGAAAGTCCTTTATAAATAATTTTCATTCATTTTTTTAAGTTTATCTGGCGCCATCTATTGGTAGATATATGCAAGTTAAATCTAAAAAAAAAACTAAAATTAATGAATTAAATTTAATGAATGAATCAATATTTGAAGAAACTGTATTAACATCAAGTGTCATCCACTACAAGTTCAAAAAAATGTATTTGAACTTGAGTGGAGGAATAAAAAGTATTTTATGAACGATTGAAAATTTGAACAAGATACATATAGGGAGAGTGTGAGCTAATAGAAGGAATTGAATAAATCAATAAGAGATGTTGAAAGTGGTCAAGGGCACGATTTTTTTCTATCAAAGAAATGAAAAACTCCGCTCTCGAAAACAATACATATAATTTTATGGGTAATAGATTTTTGTCTTTTAAATTGCATATTAATGCATTAATTATAGAATTATGAGCTCGTGAAATAAATTTGAAAAGAATAAAATAAATCAAATGAAATATTGAATGTGGCCCAGGACATGAAGTGACTCACTCTTCCCAAAACAACATCCATATATTTTGTGGGTAAAAAAGAATTCCTACTTTACAATTATAAAAAAACTAACAAAAATTTATTGATTTTTTTAATAATTTACATTTAAATTTTTTTAACTAGCAAATGAAATACATTTTAATGCACACGTGCTGTTATTTATCAAAATTCTTTATAGTAAAATTGCAGAGTTGTTAACACTGAATTATGCACATTTCAGTGTAATTGTATCAGATTCGAAAGTAATTATTAAACATATTTATATTCGAGACTAATGAACATTTTAAATAAATTTAATTTTTAATCAATATGATTTTTAATCTTTTGAAATTTTTTTTCAATTCCTTCTATTAGCTCAAACTCTCCCTACATATATCTTGTTCAAATTTTCAATTGTAAATAAAATATTTTTTATTCATCCATTCAAGTTCAAATAATTTTTTTGAACTTGTAGTGGATGACACTTAATGTTAATACAGTTTTTTCAAATATTAATTCATTAATTAAATTTAATTAATTCATTTTAGTTTTTTTTAGATTTAAGTTGCATATATCTACCAATAGATGGCGCCAGATAAACTTAAAAAAATGAATGAAAATTATTTATAAAGGACTTTCTGCAATATAGTGAAAAAAAGTAGGAATTGACTTAAAATTTTTTTTTATATTACTTGTTTAATAGTAGTGCAGAAAAATTATCAACACCGAATTTATAAATTTTTCAATACAAATGTGATCACCAAATATAATTAAATTCAAGACTAATCAATCTATATCAATCTGAGTAAAGAACTGCTTTAAAAAAATCAAACTGAACTATAACTATTTTTTAATATAATTTGAGCTATAAGTATACGGAAAGTATTTTGTATCTTTTCTTTATATCCAGCATTTAGATCAATATTTATTTGCAAATATGATCAAATATAATCACAGTTAAGACAAATTAATGATATTTTTAAAATTTTTATAATTAAATTACAATTTTAAATACTGTTAAAATTACCTTCTTAAACACATCTACATTTGAGGCTAATCAGTATTTTAAATGAATTTATTTTTAATCAATATTCAATATAGTTCTTAATAATTTGAAATGTCTTTTTAATAGTGGTACAGAAAAATCATGAATGTCGAATTTATAAACATTTTAATGCAAATGTGATCACCAACTACAATTAAATTCACGACTATTCAATAAAATCAATTTGCCTCAATTTGAGTTTTCCTCAATTGAGTGCCTCAACTGTTTTTTTTTAAATAAATCTGAGCTATAACTGTTTTTTTTTTTTAAAATCAATCTGAGATATAACTGCTTTTTTAAAAATAAAACTGAGCTATGACTTTTTTGAAATCAATCTGAGCTATAACTGTTCAGAAAATATTTTGTATCTTTTCTTTATAAGCAGCATTTAGATCAATATTTCTTTACAAATATGATCAGCCTTGAAGGTGATCAGTGGATATAATCTCCGATAAGACAAATCAATTATTTTTTTAAAAAGGTTATAATTAAAATACAATTTTAAATACTGTTTAAATTACCTTCTTGAACATATCTACATTCGAAGCTAATCAGTATTTTAAATGAATTTAGTTTTAATCAATATGGTTCTTAATTTTTTGAAATTTCTTTTAATAATAGTACAGAAAAGTCATCAATGCAGAATTTATAAATGTTTCAATACAAATGTGATCACCAAATATAATTAAATTCAAGACTAATCAATAAAATCAAGCTACATCAATCTGAGCTATAACTGTTCGGAAAATTCTTTGTATCTTTCTTTTATATTCATATACATTTAGTTCAATATTTCTTTACAAATATGATCAGTCTTGAATGTGATCACCGGATATAATCGCAGTTAAGACAAATCAATGATTTTTTAAAAAATGTTATTACTAAAATACAATTTTAAATAGTGTTTAAATTATCTTCTTGAACATATCTACATTCGAAGTTAATCAGTATTTTAAAAGAATTTATTTTTAATTAATATGGTATTTTAATCTCTTGAAGTTTTTTAAATAGTAGTACAGGAAAATCATTAACGCCGAATTTATAAATGTTCCAATACAAATGCGATCATCAAAGTATAATTAAATTCAAGACTAACCAATCTGCATCAATCTGAGCTACAACTTTGGGGAAAATTTTTTGTATCTTATTTTTTTTTCTTTTATATGCATATACATTTAGATGAATATTTCTTTACAAATATGATAACCGGATATAATCGCAGTTAAGGCAAATCAATGATTTTTTAAAAATTTTATAACTAAAATACAATTTTAGCTACTGTTTAAATTACCTTCTTAAAGATGTCTACATTCGAGGCTAATCAATATTTTAACTGACAAATGTAAATACAAATGTAATGTAACATTGTTACAAATGTAATCACCAAATATAATTAAATTCAAGAATAATTAATAAAATCAATCTGAGCTGTAACAGTTTGGAAAATTTTTGTATCTTTTCTTTATATGCAGCATTTAGATCGATATTTCTTTACAAATATGATTGGTCTCCAATGTGATCACCGGATATAACCACAGTTAAGATAAATCAATGATTTTTTTTTAAATTTTATAATTAAAATAAGATTTTAAATGGTGTTTAAATTACCTTCTTATCTTTCAGATGCTTGTAACCCGAGCTAGAACGGCCGGCATGCTTCCACCCGGCCCCAATTCTTTTATATTGGTGAACCAGAGGGGTGGTACGAAGGGGCTTCTGCGCACTCAAAGGGGGCCTGCAGGGGTTATACTCAGTGGGGCCTCAAAGGCCAAGGTCGAAATGCTACTCAGAGGGGTGGCCCAGTGGGTGGATGAAAGCACCAGGGGCCGCACGTCCCTTATCAGCTTTGAACTTAAGAATATCCGTTTCAACTTTTGTGCTCCACTATAGTATCTCAGAGGGGCCTATGAAAATAATATCAAGGTCACTTTATCTGTATTGCCAATCCATTCAGGTTCTCGTAGGAACAAAATGTAAGGTGACTTGCACATTCTTAAGAAATATTTAAAATGACTTCAAGCTACAGAAAGAGCATAAATATATGTTTCTCAAGTAAATAACCTCTTTGTAACTTGAAAATATCGATTCACTTATGAATTCCGGGTAAGATATGCAATTATACTTGGTTTAGTCGAAAATTTGTATAGTTCAGATTTTACAAATATTTCTTCTTAATAAATATTTAATATGGCTTTCAGTTTACAGAAAGAGCATAAATATAAGTTTTTCAAATAAATAACCTCATCAAAATTTAAAATTATTATGATATTTCTAACTTGAAAATATCGATTTTCATTTATGTATCCTGGGTAAGATATGCAATCACATTTGGCTTAATCGAAATACAGCATTTAGATCTATAATTCGATCTAATGCACAAGTCGAAAATTTGTATAGTTCAAATTCTACAAATATTTATTCTTAATAAATATTTAATATGACTTTCAAGTTACAGAAAGAGCATAAATATACATTTTTCAAATATATAACCTCAATATTATAGTATTTCTAACTTGAAAATATCGATTTTCACTCATGAACCATGGGTAAGATATCCAATCATACTTGGTTTAGTCAAAAATTTGTATAGTTCAAATTTTACAAATATTTCTTGAATTTTCTATTTAATGTACTGTTAAAATTATTAGATTGTTTAACTCTACTGTAAATGATATTTTAGTTTTACGTTACGGGGCTAGGCTATTTTACCTGTATTGTTACAGTATCTGTACATCACCTGTATAAAGCATAGTAATACTAACACTAACTATATCATAGTAATACTAACACATACCATAGTAATACTAACATTTGCTATTACTATTGTATTTTCACTTATGAATCCTATTTATGAAATTTTTTTGAAATATTTGTCGAAAAGTTTTGTTTATAAATATCCTACTTGAAATGTTGATTTTTTTTCAAATTTTATGAATATTTTTTGAATTTTGTATTCAATTTACAGGTAAAATTAGTTGCTTAATTCAAATTAAAGAAAGAAAAAGGGCATGTTATCTATACCCTTATACTTTATTTTTGAAAAATAAAGTTTAAAGTAAAATACATATTCCTAAAAATAATAGAAAAGCTTTTTAATCTATAAAAGAACCATAAATATGTAGTAAATAATATTAGAAAAGAAATAAATACACCAAACTTGAATAATTAAAAAAAATTAGACAGTTCTAATTTTTCTTCCTGAATTTGGCATTTTATTTACTTCTAAATAAAAAAGGGATATTTTAAATTCATATTAAGGGACATATCAGGTTTCATTTTATTTATATTCTTATTTCTTGTTCTTGGGAAAATAAAGAAAATGTGCTCATAAGAAGTAATGAAATAAATTTCAAGCACTATACTAATAATTTCTGGTATTTGGTGCCACAGATTTTGAATTCAAGTCCCGGTGGTGCCATGGATGTTTGTAGTGGTTCTGAATCCACTTTAAGCCATAGGTCCCAGTCTAAAATGACTGTAGAGCGTTTGGCGTAGGGCTGACAACCCTACACCGTAAAAAGATAACATCTGCCAAATCTGCCAGTAGACAGACGGTCTTGACCCACCGAGGGGCTGTTGTGTCCCTGATGATGATGATGATACAAACAATTATCTACCAAAAATATGTAGAAAGAAATCATGTCAAATTTCTAAGTTAATTTGAAATTTTAAATAATTAGGGCAGCATATTTCTTCGTTATAGTTATTTAAAATAATTCAAACTATGAAAAAAAATATTAATATATAAATATCCCAACTCAAAGCCCAGTGATAATATGCACAACTAATGCATGGGGAGGTTGAATCAGCTCGCAGCCTCCACCGCAGTCGCTACTTTCAAAAACGAGGAGACGCGATAGCGATTATGTAAATATTTATAAATCGTCTCTCATCATTAGTTAGGCTTCCTGGTGGATGTTTTCTGGGTTTTTTCGCATACGACACACAAATGGAGACTAATTGTCTCAAAAAAAAAAAAAAAAAAAAAAAAAAAAAATGGAATGGAATGCATTATTAAAAAGGAACATTGTATTAAAATGGAATATAGGGGATTAAATATTGCATTAAATTGGAATGCAATGTTGCTTCATTCCCCTATGTCCGAGTGTATATAAAGGGTATATTAATTGATGCTTATGTGTTGAATAAGATTTATTAAAAGGTTTAACTCCAATTAATTAACTTCGAGCTTTACGAATATTTTTTGAATTTCATTCAATTCCTTCCATTAGCTCACACTCTCCCTATATATATATCTTGTTCAAATTTTAAATCGTTCTTAAAACACTTTTTATTCACCCACTCAAGTTCAAGTACATTTTTTTTGAACTTGTAGTGGATGACACTGGATGCTAATGCAGTTTTTTCAAATATTAAGTCAGTAATTAAATTAAATTAATCAATTTTAGTTTTTTTTAGATTTAAGTTGCATATATCTAAAAATAGATGGCGCCAGATAAATTAAAAAAAATATGAATGAAAATTATTTATAAAGGACTTTCTGCAATAGAGTGAAAAAAAAGTAGGAATTGACTTTACATTTTTTTTTTTTTTTTTATATTACTTGTTTCTAATTTATTGGCCATTTATTTAATACGATTCTTTTCACGATAATTAGATAAAGTTTACTCAAAGTAAAAAAATTAATTATATTTAAAAATTGTCAGGGTTCCACCATTTTCAAAATATCTGTTTACACTTGTTAATGACTATTTACACTTGTTAAGGCTGACTATACTGACGAGACTATTGTGCATTAATGTTAAATATAAGTATCTATTAACTGCACAAATGCGATTTGATCAATGACGCGTTGTTAATCAGAATCTCAACTAAAGGAGTCCCCCCTCCCCCTCCAAGTTTTTAAAGTAGTTCAGCTAGAGAGAGAAAGAATAAACAGATATAGTTCCAAAATTTATTTGATATAGTTGGTATAGGATGTATAAATTTATTTGGGGAAAGAAATCAGAAGCTTTTTGTAGTAATAAGAACATACATATCTCAATGTTTTTAAACAAAATGCTGATGATAGTATTTTTTTTTTTTATCGTCTATTGGAACATTGTTCATTCTTTCAATATCATAACGATCCCAAATATTCGATGCCATTCTAGTAATCTATTAAGGAAATGTTCAGTTTTTAATATAAATTTATAATATAGTTAAACTAATCATCAACTACTTCTGATTTGATTACTCTCTCTCAATAAGATGCTCACTCGTAGATCGGGTAAGGAATATCTCCATTTTATGTCAGTGAAAAATACTCCAATTATTCATATTGTTACCATTATATGCTCTAACTGTGATTCTCTTTAACTGCATACTCATCTGTATGATAACATAATAACTTTTCATAACACAAAAATGATCTTCTGTTTATCGATCACAAAGTAGCTTGGCTTAGCTCAAATTCTTTGATTATTCTCGTTGTTTTAAATTTAAATTTGTAACCTTGCTTCCTCCTACCCACTGGCAAAAGCGCCCCTCTGTGGTGTTGAGCAGAAATGGTCAGCCAGTCTCGAGATTCCCACTCAACAGGAAGTACAGCACAACTTGTCCTCCAGCTGAGAAACGTTTAGTTTACAGTCTCTCATCTCGAGAGGAAATATATCTAGTGCATCCCGGCGCCTTAGTTGGCCTACAGATTCTCACCCGGAGGGGAAGTATATTTCGCTCCTCCTGTGCGTAGCTGAGTTTCGTGTTTTACGCTTAGAAGTGGAGTCCTTCCACGAATCTATAATTATAAGTCATTAAATGTGTTAAATATTGTACGTCTCTAATTCTATGTGCGTGTGTCAATAAAGATGTGAGTTCTCCAAGTATCTCAATCTAACTACACCCAGTTACAATCTACACTGGTGTCCAAAAGTTAAGCATAAATCGTAAAATGCGAAAAATATCAAGTAAATATTCGTAAAATTATTCCAAATTTCTTGCGGATATTAACTGGATGAAGAAGAAACATTGGGTTTGTGCAAAACTTTTGAGCCCACATCATCATCTCATAGCAAGTATGGTAAATCGCTGTGCAGCGTACCTGGCTGTCAGAGGTGACCACACGCCTTATTAAACTGCAGCATCAGTATTTTATTTAATGTTTTCTTTAAAGTGTGAACCCTTGCTATGCTTAGTTTTCTTTCAAACTGCTACTTTGGATAATAAAATTAATTATTATCGTTCTTTTGATTTGCTTTCTTATTTTACAACCATTTTACACTCGCATATCACGTTTCCCGCCATTCTGATTTACAGTTCCTTCTTTATTTACATAATTATCAATTATGCTTAACTTTTGGACACCAGTGTAGTTGCCCAGCCTGCTACACTACAAATTAAAATCAAAAGAAATTATGATAAATATGTCTTTGGAGTCGAATTAATCATCCAATATCTTCTTGCGCCTTTATTGACATTTTCGGATAATTTATTACCGAAATAATAATAATTTAATCCAAATTTGTGTTATTATACGGGTTTTTTTTTTTACCTACTGTAATGTAATATTTTTAAAATTAAGTAACTGAAAAAGTAAAGGAAAAAAAAAAAATTTCTAAATACAACAATGAAACAATTTCCATTTCACGCCAACTCAAGTAATAAAACATTAGTTCGCTGACGTTCATAAATCATTAAACAATTTGTAAAGCAAACCAATTACATAAAAGATAACAAAGAGAAAAATACGTGGGATTGAGATTCGAAATATCTTCCAATATTCCGACAGTACTTTCTAAAAGAAAATAAGATGGCTTAGTAGACGCATGCAGGCAAATGATGAGAAAGAAAGGACTTCCAAATTTATGATTTATTATTATTCCAAAACTGTCTTCTACTAGTTGATAATTTTTTTTCGGAACTATTCTTCGTGTTTTTCGTGACTTTGACCTTCAAGGAATCAGGTTGAACTTGAAGTTCATTCTCTTAATGTATGCTGTTTACTAATCGTTCGTTTTCTTCATGTTAGATGTGATTGAACTCAATTTACATAATTCCTAGAACCGGAACTCGAAAACATTATTTTTTTAACCACATAATTTAGATAGTAAAGGCATTTAAATTGTTTTTTAAAATTTATTGTTTTTTTAAATATTTTTTTTCGCTGCATGAACGTGAAAACTATCATAATTACTATCGTAATTAAGATATGGCGATCTTAATTAGTTTAAAAAAGCTTTATTAGCTGCAAACGCTAATTTATATGTTCTATAAACTGGCAGTATTAATTATTGAATTTGTTGACAAAAAGCTGTGGTTTACCCATTAAACTAATATTTATTTAATATAACAATTCACTGAATTAATACATGCATTATATTAAATTTTTATATCCATTTCTTTCATTTTACTATTGCATTTAAGATGTGACGTTAAGTAATTTAAAAAGCTTTATCTGCTGCAAAAGGATAATTTATTTGTTTTATAAATTGGTAACATTAATTATTGAATTTGTTGACAAAAATCTGTGGTTTACCCTTAACTAATATTTATTTAATATAACAATTCATTGAATTAATATGTGCATTTCACTAACTAAATTAATATATGCATTATATTAATTTTTATATGTATTTCTTTCATTTTACTATTGAAATTAAGATATGACGTTAATTAATTTAGAAAAACTTTATCTGCTACAAACGGTAATTTATAGGTTTTATAAACTGGAAATATTGATTATTGAATTTCTTGACAGAAAGCTGCAGTGATAAAAATGTTCTCAGTTTTAGCCTTTAAACTAATATTTACTTAATATAACAATTCGCTGAATTAATATATGCATTATATTAATTTTTATATCCATTTCTTTCATTTTACTATTGCATTTCAGATGTGACGTTAATTAATTTAAAAAAGCTCTATCTGCTGCAAACGATAATTTATATGTTCTATAAACTGGCAATATTAATTATTGAATTCGTTGACAAAAACCTGCTGTTTAGCCTTTAAACTAATATTTACTCAATATAAGAATTCGCTGAATTAATATATGCATCATATTAATTTTTATATCCATTTCTTTCATTTTACTATTGCATTTCAGATGTGACGTTAATTAATTTAAAAAAGCTCTATCTGCTGCAAACGATAATTTATATGTTCTATAAACTGGCAATGTTAGTTATTGAATTTCTTCACAAAAAGCTGCAGTGATAAAAATATTCTCAGTTTTAGCCTTTAAACTAATATTTACTTAATATAACAATTCCCTGAATTAATAAATGTATTATATTAATTTTTATATCCATTTCTTTCATTTTATTATTGCATTTGCTCAGTCTCAGTTTATTTCAGGTAATTTTTTACATTTATCCTTTTAAACTTTGTTTTAATAAAGATTTACACCATCTCACTCCAATTAATCTTATATTATAATAATTTATAATTTAATTTCTTAAAACTTATTTTTGATGAAAATCTTCGAAACTATATTCTTCAGCTAGTTTATTTAATTTCCTTATATTTCTACATCACGTTTATTACATAATTTTTACATTTATAGTTTATTATTAATTCTTTTATATCCATTTTTATTATTCAGATATATTTTGTTATTAGTATCTTCACTGACTTTTAGCTTCAATGAATATATTTTAATAAAATAATCTATATTAACAGTTAATTAATCATGCAATATTGGAAAAAAATACATTTTTTGTTTAAACCACCGATATTTATTTCAAATAACTTCAACCACTATTACAAGTGTTATAAAAATTACGAATTATTCTGTAAAAAAATTAAACACCTGAATCCCGTTTTGTATTGAACCTTGTTTTAAGAAACGCATGACTTTTTTACTGTTTTTTGAAGTATATTATATTTATGAATTATTTTAAAAAGAAGTTTTTCTTTTTAAATTTTGACCTCAAGAAATGAACTTGAATACCAAATGTGCACTCCGACAGCAAAACATGTGACTCACGTTTGCTGTCTATTTGCGCTTGTCCGCCTAGTCTAATCGTATCTCAGATATTCTGTTTGTTTGTTTAGGCTTGTAAAACAAGGAGCATAACAAATAGGAAATAGTAAAGCATGTTCTCGTCAAAAAAAGAAGATAACAGAAACAATTTTAGTTTAGCTTCAGGATATGAATGTAAGGAGCAATGACACCAAAATAACGCTATTGTTTCCATAACAAACAATGCTACCAATCATATCTGAGAAACCCAAAAGAAAAACAAATGGAATTAAACTTGGAAATATTTGTCAAGTTTTTGTACAAGTCAAATATTTGTCAACATTTCTTTTATGTTAATAAACAGAAAAATAATATAGAAATTAGTTGTCTATGAAATAAATTAAACTATGAAATAAACTATGAAATAAATTAAAACTGCTCCCATTTTATTCGTTATTTTTCTTTTATTCCTTCTTTGAAATACTTTGGCATGGAAATAAATAAGTAAATTTCGATTGAATAATATACTTACAAAAGTTTTAAGATAGATAATTCAGTATCGCGAGGGAAAAAAAAAAAAAATCCAGCTAAACACTTAAATTCGTTAGACGAAGAACTTAAAAATTAACAGAATCACCGATAATTATAAACAATTTTTCATCTGTAAATTTATATTAAGTTAAATTATTTTTTTGATAACTTAAGTATGAATTTTTTCCCCTATCGTAAAGAAAAGTATGGTCTAACTTCTTTTTTTTAACTAAAATTTCTTTTATTAAAAAAAAAAGTTTTGTAGTGAGCAGGTTGGGCAGCCAGACTGTAACCGGGTGGTTGAGTGAGGCACAGGTTGGAGAACTTACAACTTTATTTACACACGCATAAACACCACACGCATGCAATTAGAGACATACAATATTTACCACATTTAAAGACAGATAATTATAGATTCGTGGAAGGACTTCACTTCTAAGTCAAAAATCCGAAACTCGGCTACGCGCAGGGTGAGCGAAATATACTTCCTCTCCGGCTGAGAGTCTATAGGCCAACTAATGTGGCGGGATGCTCTAAATATATTTCCTCAACAACTGTAAACTAACCGTTTCTCAGCGGTAGCGCAGGTTGCGCTATACTTCCTTTCGGGTGAGAGTCTCGAGGTCGACTAACCATTTCTCCTGAACGCCACAGGAAGCACTCTTGCCAGTATTTAAGCACAGTTACACTTTTCTTTTTTTCTTCTTCTTTATTAATTGTAAATAAATAGTACAAATATGTACTTTGTGTCCTTCATGGATAGTGTATTTATGTTAAGCTTTTATAGTGAAACAAGTGTATTTTTTTGTATATGTTACGTCGAAACCCAACTGCCCCGCCAGGGGAGGTCAACGCCCTTGCCCAGAAAAACATCCTGTTGTGGGGGTGTCTGGCAGGGGGTGAGGGCCAGGGAGAGAAAGAAGGAATGTAAGTAAAACGAGTTGAAACTTAGCGACCGAAGGAAAAGGTTGGTGTTAGCGGTCTATCCATGAGTAGCGATGGCTGTATAATTCATTGAGTTCAACCCCAGCGACCATCAAGAAAGGTTGCTTGTGGCAGTCCATCCATGAGCGCGATGACTGCATAAATAATTGAGTGTAACCCTCATGAAAGGTTATGTGGGCAGTTCCATCTTCGAGTTTGATGACTGCCAAAAATAAAGGAGTTTTATTTACATACAGTCCACTGTGTCGAGTATTATTTCCATTAA
>BPLQ01006993.1:0-29694 GCA_021605075.1 Caerostris darwini | reverse complement strand
TAGATTATACTAGAATTTCAATCAATTAGTTGACGCATCTATACAATATAAAATAAATAAATAATTTTTTTATATAATTTCTAACATTAGAATGCCTATTTTATTTTCATCCAAACTGAGCTAGTGAAAAGGACAAGAAAATGAAACTCCCCTTCTAGCAAGACTTGCAGTGGATTTAATATAGTTTATTAATGTTCACAAAAGAGAAAGAATTCCATTTACGAACGATTCCCATGCGGATTCTTAATCGAAATTAAATGAGCTCGACTCTGAGTCAACCCCTATAGGGTTTAGTCAAATAATAACCTTTCTTATCTTCCCCTCCCCCTTTTTTGCATGTCTTTGTGTTCGATCCACCCCATTTTTTCCCTCTGAACCTTTATTGTAGCAATAGTGAGATGTTAACTCGATGAATCACTCTCAAGTTCAAAGGGTACGAGTCGAGCATTTTTTGAACGAGTCGGTGTAAAAAATCCGACTCTCGATTCTTTTATAAAAATAAATTTACAAAGTTCTTTAAATTCATGTTAAAAGGTTTAATCCCTCAATAATAAGACAACCATTACCAAAGACAATTGCCGTTTTTCCAACAAATTAAAACTAAGTGTTCAGAAACTTTTTTCAGCACTGAAGGCTTATCAAACGGACCTGATGGCCGAGTGACTAGCGTTCCGGCGCTCGGTTCCACAGGTTTCGGGTCCGAGTCCCGGCGTTGCAATGGATGTTTGTTGGTGGTTCGGAATCCATCCTTAAACTGTAGGTCCCTGTCCTAATAGAATCGTAGAGAGTTGCGGAACATTGTTACTCCGCGTCCGTAGCTTATCTTCAAGTTACACGCGCCCCCGGTGTAGTGCTAAGTGAATAACGTCGCTGCAGCCTTATGGCATAAAAGATCCCGGCCTAGGTGTTTTCCAGCTGCATTAGAAGAATATATATATCTATAAAAGCAGTTCTTGCACAACCAAGTATTTTTTACAACTTTAAAGATGTAGTATCTGTACCATCTTAAGACAGTCGGCCTTGGCCCACCATGGGGCTGTTGCGCCACTGATAATGATGATGAAGGCTGATCAAAACCTCTCTTGTACCCACAATGAAAGAAGTCCTTGTGGAGTTTTCTGTTTGTCGCTCTACTGTCATTTTGTGCACACTTTAGGATAATTAGACCGGCATCTACAGTTTAAAGGTGGATTTCGGAGCACTGACAAACATCCTTGCCATAGCTAGTCTTCAAATCTGAAGCATGGTACCAATGGCCAGTGAGGTAGCCAATTGGCCGTCACGCCGCTGAAGAATTTCTAGAAGCTGTTCTATTATTAAAAAGAAGGGATTTACGTATTACAAATATAGCTTAAAATGGGCCTTTTTTTCTCTTGTCTTTATCTCTATGATACTTTGAAACCGCTTAATTTAGAACTTTTATTTATTTACTTTTTGGAAACAATTTTAAAATACAAGGAGTTTTACTCGTGGCTTAAAGGCTACGTGCGCCACTGGTGAGCATGAGGGCTGAGGTTCAATCCTCTGGCGGCTTTGTTGTAGATACTGTTTCAAAAAGTGAGGAGATTTCAATGGCGTTTGATCAGCGTCTTACCCCGTGAGTCGAACTACCTGGTGGGAGTTTTCCGGGTTTTCTCCCATACGATACGCACATGCGGAGTAATCCTCCCGGAAGGCACTGCTACTCTTTCTTGAGCGACACGGAGCCAAGTCAGACTTCTACCTACGGATGCTACATCCCACCTTTACCTCCATCCATGAGACCACACGGGCTTATGGACTTGGTCTATATCAGGGATGGGCAAACTCTTTTGGTCGCGGGCCAAAAAACGAAAAAAAAAAAGTTTGGAGGGCCAAGATACATTTTTCTAAAATTTTGAAAACACTATACAAGTATTACAATTTAAATATGTTAATGAGATGAATGAAATTGCGACTCCATTTTTAAAAGTTCCTTATAGTGAGGTTCAAAGTGAGATGTACTGATTGTAAGGAACGAGGCTGTCAGTCTACTTCTGAAATAATTCTTTCTAAGGTTCATGATTGAAAACACTTGTTCCCATATATAAGATGAAGCAAACATAGCACTGATTTTCTGGGCTTGAGATATTAAATTTGGGAAACTTACTTTCGAGAATGACTTGTAAAACTCTTAACTCTGGCATATTTATAAACAACTGCTTGAGAGGATTGTTAGATTGCAACTCAATTCATTCAACCTGCATACCTCACTGCTTCACAATTTACGTTGAAAGGTATGGTAAAAATATTCAAATAAAGTAAAAGATCATCAGTCCTTTGAAAAAAAGGAAGAAAAAAATTATATTTAATTAAAGTAGAAAAGGAGATGGATATATAATATATATTTCTTTTAATTTGCCTCGGACCGGAAAATTAAAATTCTATCCGCAGGCCGGATAGAATCTTCCGGCGGGCCGGAGTTGGTCCATCCCTGGTCTATATGTTGCTGTCAACCAAATGGGATAAGAAACATGTTTTGGATGTCAACTTCATATACCTTTTGTATTACTTATAGTTTAGTATGACCTTTTGATCTTTCATAAAATGGTTGTTATATCTGTCGATACAAAATAACATCTACATCAAAACGGTTGCTTGCCTGTGGATAATATGTAGTTTTTAAAATGCAAAATATCAAAGTATTTTAAGTATTCTTTCACCACGGAATAAAAGTAAAGAAGAAATTATTTTAATTATACTGATTCATATATATATATATATTCATTCTAGCAAAATTTCATTCAAGAGTACTTGCTGTATACAACGAAATTTTAAACTTACTTTCTTATTATCCATCCAAATTTAACTTATATAATCAATCAAAATGCTATAAATGAAACCTTGAAGATTAGAATTTAAATTCCGTACGAATGCATAAAAAAAAATCCAAGTATAAACAAATTATTTTGAATTTTGTTTGCATTAGTCATTTGTTAGATTACAAAGATTGATTACCAAACGATAAATAGTTCTTAGCCGGTATTTTTTCTTTTGATAGTTGGCAACTTATTGTTATCGTCTGCACTTACAGATAGCTGGCATCGTAATTTGATCTGCATGTTATTGTTCTTTCTTTCTAAGAACTTTATTATTAGTTAAGATGATTTTTACGCCTCTGTATTTGTAATAAAATATATTTAAATTGTGCTAGTAGACATAAGTAAAGCAACTTTAATACTTTTTATATTATTCAATGAGAAAAGGTAGAATTTTTAACTATTTGTCATAAAGTAATTAAATAGAACGACATTCTTTTTATATTGAATAGCATTAACCGGTTGTAGTAGTGTAATCAAATACTGAATAACAATTTCTGTACACTATTTAATCAAGTTTTTGCGTCTAAATAAATAAAAATAATCTTCTAAAAGTGGGAACAAAAAAAATTTCAAGGTCACTGCTTAGTATAGACAATATAAAAATACCAAATAGTAACTTTAGCACAGTTCACTGATAAGCCTAAAATCTTACTTTCATGAGTTTATCTGACGACTTTACATCATTTCTGTAATCCTTGTCGCTTGGATAAGTCATTTTAAGCCCAAAAAATCTATTGACATAAAGTCGACTTGATATTCTTAACAGAAAAAAAAACATTACAATAATTTTCAAAATTCTTTAGTCCAAAAATTGGGATATTTAAAATAATGTAAAGAAACAATAAACTTAACTAATAAATTTAATAACAATACTAATACACTTAATAATCTAATTTTATAACCGTGCTTCCTCCTACGCACTTCAAGAGCGCCCGGTATGGCATTCAAGAGAAATGGTCAGTAGGCCTCGAGACTCTCACCGAAGAGGAAATACAGCGCAATCGGCGCTGCGCTGAGAAACGTTTAGTTTTTAATCTCTCATCCCGAGAGGAAATATTGTTATAATAATATAATTAATATTATAACAATGTTAAAATAATATTCTTGCGAATATAGGACAGATAGTGCCTGTTTTATTGATGAGTTCACAGAATAATTAAATTATACTCTGCGAACTCATGATGTGCGCCCATCTTGGAACATCTAACAGGTTATATGTTTCACTTTAAGTGACCTCAGTGACCATCTCTTGATACGCACAGTTGATCATAGAGTAAACCAGACTCTTAGTTAAAGTTGTTAGCGCTTTTGGTTCAACTTACACCTGCGAATTTTTTTTTTTTTTTTTTTTTTTTGGACTGAAAATGAAATGGTACCGAACACAAAACACGCTCAAATATATTGGACGCTAACCTGCAACACCCATTATCAAATACCCAAATGGATAATAAAATACCAATGCCAATACCCAAATTGAGATCGATTTGCAAAAGCTAAGTGACAGAGTGGAGACACACATATCGCACTCGTAAAATAAATATTTTTTAATTATTTCATTTTTTTTATTTCGTTTATATTTATAAATTTTTTTATATTTCATTTTTAGTGTTGTATATTTCTGTACAATGTGTTATATTATCTATGTTCACGTCTGTATTATTATATTATCTAAGTTCACGTAAGAATAATAGTAAACACAATAATAACTCATTCTGTTTCAATTTTTCACTCCAAAACATGTCTATAGTGGGTCTCAATCTAATAGGGGGCTATATAATTTTATATGCAGCCCGCGGAATTAGGATGCATTTCCAATGTGGCCTACAAGATCGTTTGGGGGTGGATCGAACAGGGGTGCACAACCACCCCTGTTCTGGGCAGACATCTTATATTAAAAAAAACTTTTCAAATAAAAAGCATTTCAATTAAAAAATCATTAAAGGTTATGCTAATAATTTTAAACGAACGGAAGTTGTAAATAAAATGTCCAAATGTACTTACCTTTTTATTATTCTTGCTTTTACGTTACTGTATGCCATGTAAAAAATTGACTACTGGCATTATTGAAATGTTTTTTGCGCCATATTTCCAATACTAGCATTCTTTAAGAACAATGCGCCAAGCATCTTTTTAAACAAATCTAAAATAGTTGTCTATTTTAAATCGATCAGAACGAAGAACATTTGTATTTATTCAAAATTCGCATTTGTAATCTAAGTAAATATTTCATTACAGCAAAAAAACAACAGAATTCATAGTTTCAATCAAAATTCCGTATCAATTCACAAGCGTAAACTTAATGTGTGTTAAGAATCGCGCTCTAATGATTCGTAACAGTGCAACCATAGAAATTTTGGCGTTTGGGTTGCAATATTGGCGACTTTATGGATGTGCGGTGCGTTAAAATTTAATCAAATTTATTTATTTTCCATTTTAATTTCTCAGTTGATATTTAATATAATTTTAACAAAAAACTTTAATGTTTTCGGAATAATTTAATTTTGTTTCTCGACAAAAAATGTTACCTTTTTAAAAATTTAAAATACCCAGTCCAGTCCCATTAATGTGACCACCACCTACTTTCGACGTCAACGTGAAATAACCAATCACAAAAGGCAAGTGGCAGCACATTGCAGTGGAGTGCATATAAATAATTCCACTTAATACCCCTTAAATACCACTTAATACCACATCCCACACTCCACTTAAAGCCAGAATATACAAGAGTGTATATTGTATGTCCTGTGAGCATAAATATAACTGTGTTGGTGGGTGTATATAAAAGTACTTGAGTATACTGGTGGGTGTATATAAAAGTACTTGAGTATACTGGTGTATGCATGTGGATGTACGTGCGTGTACATGCAGGTGTATGCGTGCTTATATGTACGTATATGTGCGCGTGTATGCATGTGCATGAGTGAGTGCATGTGTAGAGGGTGCAAGTGCATGTGTATGCATACGTATTTGCATGCATGCATGCATGTATATGTGTACGTCTACAATGTGTGTGTGTTCATGTGCGAACGTGTAAATTTTTGTGCTTAATGTCTATGTGCGTAAGTATGGGGATGTGAATGTGCATGTGTACTGGTGTACGCCTGTATGTATGCACGAAAAACATACGCTTAAGCACATGCATACGCACGCTGTACACATTTATACACACATATTCATACATCTCTCCTTTTCTTTCTTGTGTATATATATATATATATATATATATATATATGCACATACATTTACATTCGCATACATATTCCACATGTAAACATTCACATACATGCATATACATACACTTACTCATATACTCACCGCATATATCCACACACGTACATGCATACACGCAGACAGATGAATTTTCATACATCCATAAGTAAATATGCACTTGTAGTTAAGGATTCAAGCATACTTATGTTTACTGGAAAGAAAAAAAAATAAAGATTAACGTATGCATTTCCTCATGCATATTTAAGCATACCTTTCAACTCATACCAGTACATCATCATGAAATATATATATATATATAAAGGTGAGAGAGAGAAAAAAAATTGAAAGGTATAACTGTCAGACAGCCTTGCATTCGCAGTTTGCCCTGTATGGCACATTGCCAACTACAATGACAGTTACCTTTAACTGTTCGCCAGGAAAAATGACAAAAGCTGAAAATTGCGAACAGAAATTAAAGTGACAGAAGTAGATGTAACAGCATATTCAATACTGATTACTCTTATTAAGATGCATTTCTAAGTAAACTATTTTTCTTTTTCAAATACAGTCGTTAATGTAAAGGTAAATATGTAAACAATGTAGAACTAGATGAATATACATTTTCGATAAAAAAAAATTTGAGGATGATTATCTTTGTGCAACAAACAATATTAGCAAGCGGTTTCATGAGAAACAAATATTTATATAATAACCTTTTTTTTTATTTAATAGTAAGTAAAGAAATCATGGTATTTGTTACTTCTAAAAATTGAGATATTTTTTGAAACTTTTTGTTTTTCAAATGAGATTACACATTTCCAATCACACTACGAACCGAAGAACAAAGAAAGTTTGCAATTGCATTTTTTAGCTAAGCGACAAACCCAACTTAAGAATCCTAACTTAAAAATACAAGGTAGGGTTGCCAGCAATGCTTTACAGTCTTATTAGATCGGGACCTAATCTTGACCCCTACGACCCTAACCCTAATTTTGAGAGGGACTTATATTTGCAAAAGGGGAATTTGAAATGCAGAATAGTAAATTTAATTTGTAAAAAAGTTTAATCTTATTGTTAAAACTTTGAATTTGGATAACTTCAAACCGTATATATATATATACCGGTTTTGAAGTTTGGTAATCCTATATATATATATATTTTTCCAATGCAGCTGGAAAACAGACATGGACGTCTTGGATGCCTTAAGGCAAACACTGCACAGACGTTACTCACTTTTCATTACCCAAGGGGCGCGTGTAACTTGAAGATAAGTCACGGACGCGGAGTAACTGCCCCCGCAACGCTATACGATCCTATTAGACCGGGTAAAGTGGTTTAAAGGTTTAAAGTGGATTCTGAACCACTACACACATCGATGGCACCGCCGGGACTTGAACCCGAAACCTGCGGTGCCGAGCGCCAGAGCGCTAGCCACTCGGCCATTCAGGCCCGTAATCCTATATATATAAATATACTATTCATATATATTCATTTAAAAAAAGGTAAAAATTTGTGTTGATAATCAGAAAAATTATTCTGAAAACATTAAAATGTTCTGTTTAACTTATATTAAATATCAGTATCAGATCAACTAAGAAATTAACTGAAGCCTAAATATATTATAACTAATCCTTTTTTTTTTCTCTAATGCAGCTGTCAATACAGACACAGTTATCTTTATGCCATAATCAAGACTGCACCGCTGTTACTCATTTAGCACTATCTAGGGGACACGTGTAGCTTGAAAATATGCTACGGATGCGGTGTAACACTACCCAAGCAACGCTCTACGATTCTATAACTGAATATATATATATATAATCATCATCAGTGGCTCAACAGCTCCATGGTGGGGCAATGCCGTCTGCCTACTGGCAGATTCCGGGACGTGAGATGTTTTCTTTTTACCGGGTAGGGTTTTAGCCCTAAGCCCAACACTCTACAGCCATATTAGACAGGGACCTACGATTTAAAATGGATTCCGAACCATTACAAACATCTATGACACTGCTGGAAGCGGAATCCGGAGCTCGAACCCTCGGAAACGAGCGCCAGTCACTCGGCCATCAGACCCCTTTAAAATGTCAATTAAATACAGTTAGCATAAGGCTACTATTAACAAAATATTTTCATAAGCAATTAATGTACTTATCATTTAAAATAATATATTTATTATTTTCAGTGAAATCAAGATGAATTAAACAGTCACTAGTAAAGAAAGTTACAACAGTTTTATCAATAAGCTCCGTCGTAAGGGTTGAGAGATTTTGTCAACACTTAGCTTGGCTTAGATTTTTTTCCCCTCTCTACTGAGAAATGTCAATAGCTATCTCGGATAAACAATGGTTTTATAGAGGCTATTCCATTAATACGAACAAAAAGAGAATTAATACATTTGACTCTGTTGTATATAATCCACAGCGCCCTGCAGTGCGGGACGGTCATCCCATGAGTAATCTACTCATGGATGGAGGGAAAGTGGGCAGCCTCTGTTGTGATGGAACACCCGTAGGTGGAAGTTTGACTTGGCTCTGAGTCGCTGAAGAAGGAGGGTAGTGCCTTGCGGGAGGACTTTTAGGGGGGACTACCCCTTAAAAATATCTTATGGGAGAAAACCCGGGAAAACTCTTACCATGTAGTCTGACTCACGAGGCAAGAGGCTAAACATCTCAAACGCCATCGAAACTCGTCGTTTTTGAACGCTTCGTCGTTTGGTATTTTAGCTTTAATTTAGTGCAGTTTATTTTTGTAGGACATTTATTTATTTATTTATTAGTGTTTTTGAAGCAAATTTAGATTGCAAAGATGTCTTCAAGTGAATGCAAGTTTCAAAGCTGTAAAAAGTGCGTTAAACATCCAGTGCGTTAAACCTCCATTAACATTTTAAAATAATTTAATAAAATCACCCTTTCGTAAAGTGCACTGAAAATGAACGTGAAGAAGGATAATATGAAAATGACATCAAATTGATTTTGTAGGTGTTTAAATTTGATTCGATATTGTAGAAATCGAGCATAAAAGTAATCGATCAAATTTATCGATTTTAAAACGCAATATATCATAAATTCGAGGAAATAAGCAATAAATTGTGGAAACAAATATTTGCTGATGTTTTAATAGTCAACAAAGTTGAAACTATTGTTATTAGAGTTAAGCGTTGGGCCTAATCCTCAGCGTCCTGCAGTGCGGGACAATCATCCCATAAGTAATCTACTCATGGATAGAGAGAAAGCGGGCAGCCTCTGTTGTGATGGAACACCCGTAGGGACTCTCTTACAGTTATATTAGGACCGGGACCTACGAGTTAAAGTGGATTCCGAACCACTACAAACATCCATAGCACCGCCGCGACTCGAACCCAAAACCTGTGGCCCCGAGCACTAGCCACTCGGCCATTCAGGCCCGAATTAATACGTTACTTTTGTGATGTACAATTTCCCTTAATTTGTCCTCAGCTATTTATAACACTTTGGTATTTTAGCTTTAATTTAGTGCAGTTTATTTTTGTAGGACATTTATTTATTTATTTATTAGTGTCTTTTGCAAGCAAATTTAGATTGCAAAGATGTCTTCAAGTGAATGCAAGTTTTAAAGCTGTAAAAAATACTTAGAAAAAAAAAGGTTTTTATAGATATATGAATTCAATAAAAGACATTGAATCTATGCCACACATTTTTCTGAACCAATTAGCTTAAGAGAATGAAACACAAAATTATGGCAAGCGGAAGTAACTCGAAACGCCCCCGGGGGCATACGATTAACAAAATTATGGTAAAGAGTCGGAAGGTGGTGTGAAAAAAAAACTAAAACTAAGGAGATGGTATATTTTGGCCGACTCCCCAAAACTTGGTTGTAAGTACTACAGTCATCATCATCAGTGATGCAACAGCCCCATGGTGGACCACGGCCCGCTGGCAGATTTCGAGACAGGAGATGTTATTTTTTACGGGGTACGGCTATCAACCTTAGCCTAAGTTTCATATTAGACCGGAACCTACGATTTAAAATGGATTCCGAACCACTACAAACATCCATGGCACCGGCGGGATTCGAACCCGAAACATGTGGTCGGCTCCAGAACTACGAGCTACTAAAAACAGAAAACTAAACTACTACTAAACTAAAAGTAAACTAAACTACCTAAAACTACTACTTCTACTATGAAACCCGAGCTCCAGCACTACGCTAGCTACTCGGTCATCAAACCCACAAAACCATAAGCAAGGATTGCACCGGCGTTACTCACCAGCACTAGCCAGGAGGTGCGTGTAGCTTGAAGATCAGCCACGGACGCGAGTAACACTTACCCCACAACGCTCTTCGATCCTGTCAGACCTAATCTTATGATAAAATAGGGGCCTGGTGGCAGAGTGCCGCAGGTTTCGATTCGAGTCCCGGTGGTCCATGGATGTTTGTAGTGGTTCGGAATCCACTTTAAACCGTAGGTCCCGGACTGACAGGATCGAAGAACGTTACTCCGCGTCCGTGGCTGATCTTCGAGTTACACGCACTTCCTGGCTAGTGCTGAGTGAGTAACGCCGGTGCAGCGCTTGCCTTAAGGCATCCAAGACAAGTGTCTAAGCGCTTGCCAGCTGCATTAGGACAAAAAATATTACTTATCCTTCTTATATCTCTTTGTTCTCCACTGAAAATCAATAACAATCAATGACAAAGTAATAAATAGTTTCACAGTCACTTTCATGCAATTTTTGCTTGTCACTATTTACATTGCTATTGTTATATTTTTTAAAAGATGGCTGATTGAACTATCAATTTTATTATTTTTTTTTCTAATGCAGCTGGCAAACGCTTAGACAGTTGTCTTTAGAGGCCTAAAGGCAAGCGCTGCACTGACGTTACTCACTTAGCACTACCTAGGAGGTGCGTGTAACTCGAAGATAAGCTACGAAGTAAGCGAAAGCTCGAAGATAAAAATGCCCCCGCAAAGCTCTACGATCTTATTAGACCGGGACCTACGGTTGAAAGTGGATTTCGAACCACTACAAACATCCATGGCACCTGCAGGAACTCGAGGTGGTACCGAGCCTTAGAGCGCCAGCCACTCGGCCAACAGCCCCGATTAAACTATTTATTATTATAAAATATAAATTTTGTACGATTTTTTTTTACCATCGATGCTAGTGTCAGGAAAGAATGTCATTGGAAATTTGTAAATTTAAAGGGGTAGTTTTTTTGAGAATTTTTAAAATTGAAAAGGCTCTAACATTTAATTTATTTCTGGAGCTCATGCATGTATAAGACAGTGCACATGTGCATATATTTTTATGTTGATATATGTATGTGCATGTGTATACAAAACTATTGCAGGTGTTTACATTATTACATTTTTGAAACAAATTTTAAAATATATATACATAAAATGTGTTAAACTGAACAGAATGAGATGGGCCGGTCGTCTCATGAGAATGGAAAGTGACAGAGCCGCTTTGAAGGTTTTCAATGCATCTCCTTTGGACAAGATCGAAAACTGGAGGTCCACGGCCAAGGGGAGAACAGCCTGGCTGGATCTTTTAAAGAAGGCCAAGGCCCACAACGGGCTGTCGAGCCAGTTATGATGATGATATATATATAAGATATATAGAAAATGAAATTTATATATATATATATATATAAATTTTATTTTCTAATATGATCAATCCGATGACTATTTTGTTGAACTATCCTATTGCACCTTGATTTCCGAGATTCAAGAGCTTTTCTTAATATATAAAGTTTCATTTTTTGTTTTATACCTCCACCACAATCTTTCTATTACTTGCGATGCCGCTTATAAAGAGCCTATTTTAAAAGCCCAAAGGCGCTATAATCCATAAAGATATAATATTGAAGGTGTCTTAGGTAGGGGACTTTTAAACGGAGTAGCTTCAATTCTGGTTTCATTTCTCATTTTTTTTTCCAAATATATAGCTGCAAATTTAGAGGTCACAGGTTTCATGTTGGAGTCCCGTCGTTGTCATGGATGTTTGTAGTGGTTCGGAATCCATTTTAAGCCGTAGGTCCATGTCTTATAAGCACGTTGACCGTAAGGCTGACAAACCTTACTCCGTAGAAAGAAAAGTATATCCTGTCTCAAAATCTGCCAATAGACCTTAGCCCACCATAGGGCTGTTGCGTCAATGAAGAAGAAGAAGATTTAGAGGTATGACTGGTAATCTTATCCTGACGGAACATAACACAGTGAAGATTGTTTAGGTAAAGCGATGGAATGTCTTCTTTGAAAATAGGTGTTAAAACATACTTCTGATTACAATCCCAGTTAATTTTGACATTCTTTCTGATATTAAGTTTTCCTTTATAAGAGATTCCAATAATAATCATGAAATTTTTAACGAAACTTTCCTTTTTTTTCTCGGTGCCAATGTTATTAGTTTTTTTTTTTCGGTACTAAATTTATATTCTTCTATTGCAATCAGATAAATATACCCTCATCCATTGTAACTACACGTTTCAATTTTTCATCTACCATACCATTCTTTTATACAATCATCTGCACATAGTCTTACACTGAGAAACTTAGTTGTGAACATCGTTTTTTTTTTCTTTTCCTTTGCATTAGCTTTAAATCAGTTCTTAAAAATTTTATCAGTTCTAATCTTCTAAAAAAAGTCAGTTGTTACAGAGATTTTGCGATAGTTCTTTGGAGGTATTCTATTTTTTAAAAAAACATGAGATGTATCTTACATAATAAGATGTGTATGTACAGTTAGTTATCAAAATAATGGATACACATCGGAATAAAAGTGACATTTAAAAATGCGCTACGTGCGCATTAAACATTTAATATTAGCTATCAATTTTTTTTGTATTAAAACTCATACTGTCATGATATATATTAAAATATACACTCAAGAGCCAAAACATTATGACCACCCCTACATTTTGCAATGAAGTCGCCTGGATGACGTGGAAGGCACGTGATCAGGTGGAAGTGGTATTAATCCATGCCAAGGCGGGTTGAAGCTGTGTTGCGCGCCAAAGGTGGGCCAACTCGTTATTGACAGGTGGTCGTAATGTTTTGGCTCTGGAGTGTATATATTCTGATAGTATGACGAAGCTTTATTGAAGTTGCATACATCTTGGAATTTTTGTCAAAAGCGTCAAATGTCAGATCTCACGGACTTTCAAAGAGGCCAAATTGTAGGAGCCCATCTAGCTGGAGCAACTGTGACCGACACATCCCAGCTTTTAGGCGTTTCTAGAGGTACGGTGTCTAAAGACACGATAGCTTATACACAGTTAGGCGAAGCAAAATGGTCGATGGAAGGAGAAGCCCAGTGGAAGAGACCGAAAGGTAACGAAGCGGATCGGGATGTCTCAAAAGAAAACAATTGCAGTCAAACTGACCGCAGAGCTCAATCAACATCTGGATTCTCCAGTGTCAATAATTTTTTTTGTTTTGTTCTAATGCAGCTGGCAAACGCTTAGACAATTGTCTTGGATGCCTTAAGGCAAGCGCTGCACCGACGTTACTCACTTTGCATTACCCAAGAGGTGCGTGTAACTTGAAGATAAGCCAAGGACGTGGAGTAACAATGCCCCCGCAACGCTCTACGATAATGTTAGACCGGGACCTACGGTTTCAAGTGGATTCTGAACCACTACAAACATCCATGGCATCGCCGGGACTCGAACCCGAAATATGTGGTCCAGTGTGAATAATTGCAGTTAGGAGTCACCTTCATAAACAGGACATGTACGGCAGAGCAGCAATTAACAAGCCACTTGTCACATCTGTTAATGCCAAACGTCGTCTACAGTGGTGCCACGCTCACAAAACCTGATCGATTGGTAAGTGAAAGAAAGTAATATGGTCTGACGAATCGTCTTTCACACTTTTCCTCACAACAGGACGGGTTCAAGTTTGGAGGACACCTGCACAAGCGTATGATCGTGATTGTCTCCTTCCAACTGTCAAGCATGGAGGTGGATCTGTCGTGGTTTTCTGCTGCCCCAATCGTAACCCTGAAAGGAAGTATCACTGGGGAGAAGTATAGAGAAATTTTAGCTGACCAGATCCATCCTATGATGCAAACTTTGTTTTCTGCAGTTTTGGTTTGTCGCTCTACGGTCATCTTATGCACACTTTAGGCTAAACAGACCGGGACCTACAGCTTAAAGTGGATTCCGAACCACTACAAACACCTATGGCACCGCCGGGACTCAAACCCGAAAACTGTGGTACCGAGCGCCAGAGCGCTTGTTTTCTGCAGGAGATGGAATTTTCCAGGATGATAATGCACCCATCCATTCAGCGGGACCAATCATGATTTGAGGAACATGAGGACGAAGTGAAACATCTACATTGGCCAGCACAGTCCCCCAACCTCAATATCATCGAACCGCTATGGCCCGTTTAGAGCGATCCATCAAGAATTGATCTCCTCCACCGGCATCTCTCCCACAACTTGCGCAATATCTCCATGAAGAATGGTCCAATATTCCTCTAAACACTATTCAGCACTTGTATGAATCGATTCCTAGGCGGATCCAAGTTTTATTGCATGTCAAAGGCAATCCTACGCCATATTTTCTACGCCTTTCCCCCCTAGGGTGTTTCCATTATTTTGATAACCACTTGTACATGTGTTGGGTGTGTACGTGTTGTCTATACATGGGTTGGGTTTTACCTTTTTGACAGTCAATTGTTAATTTTTTCTTTTAATTCATCGTTTTTCAATTCCTTCTATTAGCTCAAACTCTCCCTATATATATCTTGTTCACATTTTCAATCGTTCATAAAAATACTTTTTATTCATCCACTCATGTTCAAGTACATTTTTTTTTGAACTTGTAGTGGATGACACTAGATGTTAATACAATTTTTTCACATATTAATTCATTAATTAAATTTAATTAATTATTATTATTATTTTTTTTTAGATTTGAGTTGCGTATATCTACCAATAGATGGCGCTAGATAAACTTAAAAAATGAGTGAAAATTATTTCTAAAGGACTTTCTGCAATAGAGTGAAAAAAAAGGAGGAATTAACTTAAATTTTTTTTTTATATTACTTGTTTTATTACTTATTTAACGTGTAGAAATTTTAAAACCATGTTTTTTACCCTTTTTGTTTGATAATCAAATAAGAGTATTTCCCTTTGTAAAAGGAAAAAATATATCTATTGATCCATTGTTTATTTTCCAACGATATTTTAAAGCAAATAAAAAATTTAATGACGTAGAAGGTAATTAAACTATATTTCGAGTGGATATCATTTAGGTTAATTTTTTTTTTTATTATTCATTTAAATTTTATTTCATGGAGAAATTTAAAATCGTTACAAAAATGTCTGAATACCCTCTGCATATTTGGTTTTGAAGTGCGCAGGTTAGGCAACCATATTGTAACTGGATGTGGTTGGGTTGAGATACTAGAGGCACAGGTCTCACATACGATTGTACACTATTAACACATATACTACTAACACATTTACATTAGATGCATACACTATTTAACACATTAAAAGACACATAATTAAAAATTCGTGGAAACTTTCTACTTCTAAGCCGAAAACCCGAAACTCGGCAACGCGCAGGGTGAGGGGAATATACTTCCTCTCCGGGTGAGGGTCTGTAGACCAACTAATACGTTAAATATATTTCCTCTTGCAATAAGAGACTATAAACCTGGGATGGGCAAACTACAGCTCGCCGAAAAGTTCTATCCGGTCCGCGGATAGAATTTTAATTTTCTGGTCCGAGGCAAATTGAAAGAAATATATATTATATATCCATCTCCTTTTCTATTTTGATTAAATATTATTTTATGAAGATGGCTTGAAAGAACTGCATTTTGATTTAGAACGCATATTTCAAGATTTCAGAGCCATTCAAACAGAATTGCATATTTTTACCACGCCTTTCAACGTAAATTGTGAAGATTTGCAGATGAATTGAGCTGCAATCTAACAATCATCTCAAGGAGTTGTTTCTAAATATGCCAGAGTTAGAGTTTCACAAATCATTATCGAAAGTAAGTTTCCCAAATTTAATATCTGAAGCTCAGAAAATCAGCGCTATGTTTGCTTCATCTTATATATGTTTTCAACTGTCAAACTTAGAGAGAATTATTTCAGAAGTAGACTGACAGATGAGCATTTAGCCTCGTTCCTTAGAATCAGTGCGTCTCACTTCGAACCTCACTATAAGGAACTTTTAAAAATGAAATCGTAATTTCATTCATCTCATTAACATATTTAAATTGTAATACTTGTATAGCGTTCCTAATATTTTAGAAAAAATTAGCTTGGCCCGCCAAACTTTTTTATTTCGATTTTTGGCCCGCGACCGAAAAAGTTTGCCCATCCCTGCTATAAACTAAATGTTTTTCAACAGAAGCGCGTGTTTGCGCTGTAGTTCCTCTCAGATGAGAGTCTCGAGGCCAACTGACCATTTCTCCTGAACGTCACAGGGTGGCGCTCTTGCTAGTGTGTAGGAGGAAGCACAGTTACAAATCATTTAAAAATAAATAACCATAGCTAAATCATAGTATGATTTTATGAGGTTTGTGCTCTTTGTAATTTTAATTATTCTAATAATTATGACTAATTTGTATAGGGTTTTAGCTTGATAAATCTCTTAATATGTATATTTCATCGTTTTAAACAATGTTAAACATCAATGGGAATTTCAATTATTTTTTGTTTATATCTTCAAGCAGTGACAGTGATGTGTATTAATTTTTAGTGGTAAATATATAAATTTTAAAATAGTAAATATATATATCCAAAAAAGTTAATCTCATTTGCTATTTTCTAAGGACGAAAATAACAAAATCATAAACAAGTAATGTGGAAACATACTTTGCAATGTAAAAATAAATTCGAGTTAAATGTTGAAATCGTTTCTTGGGATATAGCGCAAAAAAATAATAATAAATTTCACAGTTTCTTTTTAAAAACTGAAAAACCTTGAACTTTCAACCTTCAGTTTTTAAATAAAAAATAAATTTCAAATTAATTAGATTATGAAATGCATTTTCAAATCTCTACTTGGAATTAATATTCGTTTTATTTGCCCTTTTTTTTTGGTTAAATAATGAAATAATGATCCAAATAAAACGGCTAGATTGTAACTTTTAATTTTCACTGATTTTATTTCGTTTTCAAATGTCACTTAATTTTTTAAAAATTGTTTACACTTAAAAAATAGTTCATTATTCAAAAAATTATTTTGTTTTTTTAAAATAAGTGATTTTAGGAAATTCTTGTGTTAATATCAAATGCTTCGCTAATTTGTCAATACACACACACTATATTATAACTTCTTCTTCATTGGCGCAACAGCCCCATAGGGGGCCAAGGCTGTCTGCCGACCGGCAGACTTCGCGACAGAAGATGCTTTCTTTTTTACAAAATAGGGTTGTCAGCTCTACACCCAACAGTCATATTAGACTGGAACCTACGGTTTACAGATGATTCCGAACCACGACAAGCATTCATGGCACTGCCGGGATTTGAACCAGAATCCTGGGGCTCCGAGCGCTAAATATATTATAACTAATCCTTTTTTTTTCTCTAGTGCAGCTGGCAATACAGACACAGTTATCTTTACGCCATAAGCAAGACTGCACCACTGTTACTCATTTAGCATTATCTAAGGGGCACGTGTAACTTGAAAGTAGGCTACAGACACGGAGTAACACTAACCCAGCAACGCTCTACGATTCTATAAGATCAGGATTAACGTTTTAGAGGGGATTTCGAACCACTAAAAATATCAGTGCCACCACTGGGACTCGAACCCTGTGGTACCGAACGGCAGAGCGCTAGCCACTCGGTTATCAGGCCCATATAACTAATCCTACTAATTACTACATAACAGGCAATATAAGAAAATTCAGAGAAATTCTTCTTTTCAAGTCATGCATTTATTTAATTGTGTGCTTACTAAAGATAAATAAATTCAAGAAATGTTATTTTGTTTATATAACTCTGATCGTTTTGTATGAACTGCAATCAAACATTACAAAAAGTTCATATAAATGAATATTTTATTCTTTAATCATATTAGGGAAAATATTACTCAAAATAATAATCATTATCATGATTGGCGCAACAGCCCTAAGTGGGCCATGGCCGTCTGCCTACCAGCAGATTTTGAAACATGAAATGTGTTCTTTTTACAGGGTAAGACTGTCAGCCCTACGCCCAAAGCTCTACAGTCGTGTTAGACCGGGATCTATAGTTTAAAGGGGATTCCGAACCACTACAAACATCCATGGCACCTCGAACCCGAAACCTGTGGCCAGCGCCAAAGCGCTAGCCACTCGGCCATTCAGGCCCACTCAAAATAATATATATATATAATTGGGGGGTCTTGATGGTCGAGTGATTAGCGCTCTATCTCTCGGTGCCACTGGGTTCGAGTCCCGGGGGTGCCATGGGTTTCAAAGTGGTTCGGAATCCACTTTAAACCATGGGTCCCAGTCTAATATGACTATTGAGAGTGGGGCGTAGGCCTGACAACCCCACTCCGTAAAAAGAAAAGCATCTCTAGTTTCGTAATCTGACAGTAGGCAGACGGCCTTGGCCCACCACGAGGCTGTTGCACCAGTGATGATGATATATATATATATATATTCTGAAAATTCCTAGAAATTCTTGTTATCAAGTCATACATTTATTTGACTATGTGCATATTAAAAATAAATAGATACAAGAAATGTCATTTGGGTTATATAACTCTGATCATTTTGTATGAAATAAAGTATTACAAAAAGTTAATAAATTTTATTTTTTAATCATTTTGTGGGGAAATTATTACACAAGAAAATTTATTAAAAGAATATAAATGAAAAATAATTAGAAAAAAATTAAATTTACATTTATTGACAGCTAGTTGAAAAGGAACCAAATCTTTTGAAAATCTTTGTAGAATATTAGATCTCTTTGTCCTTTCGTGCCAACAGCATAGAATAGTAATGGCCAACAGTAAATTGTTGCCAAATCTCGCCAAGCTATCATCGTATATGCTAAACTGTACGAATACTTTACATGACTTCAAAATTTTTTCGTTTTAGGATATCTTTTTTTTTTTGCTAATTTTTTTAAATGAAGACTTTTAAATATTTTGATAATTATTTTAAAATTCCAAGTTTGAATATTTGTTTTGAAATTTCTGGTGACAAGAGAACATAAATAACATAGAGAGTTTACTAAACTAATCAAGTGGAAAATGCTATATTTATTTCTTTTAAATTTTTCTACGCCAAGCGTAATTACTTTCAAGCATTAAATTCAAAAAAGAAAAGAAAAATACTTGAAATTTTAGAATTTTAATTTTAAAACTATTTTTTTGATAAAATTCATAGTGTTTCTTTATTTGAGACATATTTTCAATTAATAATAAAAAGAAAATATTTCGTTGTTTAATTTCATTCTACAATTTGGATTATCTTTTCATTAACTGTTTTATAATAATAATAATGACTTTGATAAATGATAATAATGACTTTGATAAATGATAATAACGACTTTGATAAATGATAATAACTTTTTAAAGCAGCTCTATTTACAAAACAAATTTTTTCTTGAAATACAGCTTTTAATTATGAATTGTTTTTATTAGTAAAGGGTTTTTAAATGTATGTTCCTATAACTTGAGCTACTTTTAATTATTTTAATGTTAAAAAAAAATAAACTTAATTACTTTTTTTACATAAACTCCTTTTAAAAATAGAAAATACCCAAACATATTCCAAATGGCTTTAACTTTTCAATTACATATAATTTATCACTATCAAATGACAAATATTGTTAAGCGAAAAATAAGCATTAATGTATTTTTGATGACATAATATTGTAATATTTTTTTTCTCACGAGAAGAGTTTTGGCATTTCATTCCCAGGAGAGAGGAATGTGTGTTATATTTGACAAGCATATAATAAAAACACATCACTCAAATTTGAAAGCAGACAGGCAGTGTTGTGGGAAGTTATATTACACGCAATTAGTGTTTTGTACTCATGAAAACAACCTATCACTCAAATCTGATATTCGGTGTGATGTATAATGAGACTCAGGAAATTAGCGCAAGTCTGTGCGACCTTCACAGGTCGAAACAACTTCAGATAGAATATGAACTATATCATGTGTTGTTCCATTATGATTGATCACGAGTCTAGAAATGTCTACTGCAATGAGAAGTGAGGGAAGTTGGCCCCCCTCCCCCTTATGGATTGTCTTTAAAGGAGATTTTTTTATGGTAAAGGGAGAGAGTTCTGAGACGGGTCGACCAGAAGTGTTGCTTTGCTTTTTTTCTCTGAGGTGATTGAATAGGCCGGAGATTCCGCGAAAAATTAAAGTAAATCCCTTGTGGTTTCGTTTATCACGCCGTGTGATAATTAATATTTGCCGCAGACAGAGAAATTAGATTCGACATCGATTAGGGAACTCTGAAAATCACCGATCTTAGAGTTAACTGTATTTGTGATATAATCGTGCACTTGTGATCAATAAAAATTTTTTTAATAATTTTTCCTTTCTTTTTATAATAACCTAGTGTGCATTATATATATATATATATATATATTATTTACAAGCATTATATATATATATAATGGTCGTAAATAAAAATTAAAGTGTTCCCATGAACCTGAAAGGGGCCCTCTTCTTGAAGCCATTATAGGTCTAGTATAGGCCGAGACGTTACAATAAGCTCAACAAATAACTACGATCTATATTTTAAAATATAATATATGCTACATTATACAATTTAATAGTATTTATGTTTCAGAAATATTATCACATAAAACTTGATTCTTTTTTAATTAACTTCAGCAAAATTTTCTGAAATGTAAAAATATATAAAAAAAAATTATCTGCTGTGTTAAAGAGATCTTAATATATTTATAAAAACAATTACTTTTACAACATTTTCGAATCAACAACATTTGGACTGCTTTTTCCATTAAAAAAAGAACATTTAATAGTAAAATGCATTTTATGAGAAAAAAAATCCAGTTTTGTTGAAAACAGTTCTATAGAATAGCTTTTCAGCGTTCCATTCATATTCTAAATCCAAATACGATTATAAATTCGAATGTTCGAATAAAAAAAATGCAAAAGAAATTCAAAGCAACCCTTCTAAATCGTCACAATTCATCACAACAGTAGCCATAGCAACTGGTGGCCAAGTGGCTAACGCTCTGGCCTTTGGTATCACAGGCCACAGATTCGAAACCTGACGGTGGCATGGATGTTTGTATGCCAATCCACTTTAAACTGTAGGTCCCGGCCTGTTTAGCCCTCGTGTGCACAAGATGACCGTAGAGTAACAAACCAAACGCCATCGAGACTCCTCGTTTTTTGAAACCTTATCTACAACAAAGCCACCAGAGGATTGAACCTCTGCCCTAATGCTCAACAGCGGCGCACATTGCCACTGACCCACGAGGCGGGCTTTTCTGAAATGTAAAAATATAAAAAATATATGTAGCTGTAAAATTATTTAAAAAAAAAATATCTGTCGTGTTTTAAGAGATTCTTAATTTTTTTTCTTCATCTTTATATATGGGGGCCTGAATGGCCGAGTGGCTGGTGCTCTGTACCGCAGGTTGCATGTTCGAGTCCCGGCGATGCCCTGGATGTTTGTAGTGGTTCGGAATTCCCTTTAAATCGTAGGTCCCGGTCTAACATGAGCGTTGCGGAGGTAGTGCTACTCCGCGTCCGTAGCCTATCTTCAAGCTACATGCACCTCTGGGTAGTGCTAAGTGAGTAAGCCTGCCTTAAGGCATCAAAGACAATTGTCTAAGTGTTTGCCAGCTACATTAGATAAAAAAAATCTTAATATATTCATAAAAATAATGTCCTTTACATTTTCAAATCAACAACATTTGATCTACTTTTTTCCATTAAAAAAAAACATTTAATAATAAAAGACTTTTTATGAAAAAAAAAATTCCGTTTTGTTGAATAAAGTTATATAAAATAACTTTTCTGCATGCCATTCATATTATAAATCCAAATACGATTATAAATTAGAATGTTCGAATAAAAAAATGCAAAAGGAATTTAAAAGCAATCGTCACAACTTTCCATTGAGTGCACAAAACTCAATCTTATCAGTAAATCCACAAACAGAAGGACGATGAAAATAGGACTAAAAGCGAAAAAGTGTCGAAGTTTTGCAATTTTGGATTCAAAGCGAAGTCATAAAGCGAGTCATGCTTACCGAACCAGGAAATGTAAAGCGAAACTCGACAACAGCGCAAAGAAATTTCAAAGAAATATGAGAGTGAAAAAAAGAAAGAAAGAAAGAAAAAAAAAAAAAAAAAAAAAGAAAGAAATATAGAAAGACGGATTGCCTTTCACTGAATTCGAATGCGTTAGGATTTCAAACTTGCTGTGAGTTGAATTCGTTTGTTCCGTTTTGTTGAACGAATCGTTCTTGTGTATGGAAAATCGTCTGCACGCAAATGAAAAATGTTCCAAAGAATAATTTGATAAATTTTAGAATTCACCTCATTTTTTCTCCTTTTCTGTTTAGGTGCTGACATAACTCCTTTCAGTCAAAAAAGTGTTAATATGTCAGAAGGATTCAAACGAATTTTATTTAGAGAACGTTCCAGTTTCGTGGTCTTTCAAGAGTACGTTCTAAATTACAGAATTTCTCATTTTTTATGATTAAAGTAGATATTACAAGACTAATAAAGTTTTATTTTGACATTATTTTTTACCACAAATATTAAACTAGTGTGTATTTCGTATAACATGTATTTAGTAAATTAGTATGCATACGTATAACATGTATTTAGTAAATTAGTATGTATATGTGTGATATATTTAGTAAACTAGTATTTATATGTATGATATGTATTTATTAAATTAGTAATATGTATATGTATTTAGTAAACTAGTATGTATATGTGTGATATGTATTTAGTAAACTAGTATGTATATGTGTGATATGTATTTAGTAAACTAGTATGTATATGTATAATATGTATTTAGTAAACTAATATGTATATGTATAATATGTATTTAGTAAATTAGTATGTATATGCATAATATGTATTTTGTAAACTAGTATGTATATGTATGATAAGTATATGCATTTAGTATGTTTTATTGACCTTGTATATAGTTCAACGTGACTTTCGTTTATAAGTCGCTATAAGAAAGTAATTCTAAACCCAGGTTGTTAGTTGATTTGTGGTTATGGTTTAATGTTGTTGAATTCTGGTGTTGAATAATATTGCTTATCAGTTATACCTGGATTACAAAATGCGATGTGAATTACAAAATTCTACCATTTAATTGTATACATATTAATTGTCTACCATTTAATTGTCTAATACCATTTAATTAATAATACCATTTAATTGTCTAAGTCACTAAATTAGTCATCAAATTCTACCTAAACTGATCATAAAAACCACAATATTATTTCATTTGCTACAAACCAGCCTTTATTTGACATTTGCTTTTTGAATGACTTAACGAAATAAAAGTTAGACTTACTATATGCAGGGTGATTATAATTAAAGTCCCACTTTCAAAGTGCTACAGGAAAAAAAAAAAAAAGAACTACTCGTCACAATGAGTTCACATTTGAACTGAAGATACTTGAAGAAGGGGGAGACGGTATAACATCGAAAGAAAAGTGCCACCGATTTTTCCCATCCAATTTGGTATGACCTTGCCGTGGTGGATGGGTTTTCCACTCACAGTATCACAACTGTTGAATGACTTGGAAATCATATTTCCGTCTAAAAACCGAAACAATCACACTACAGTTGGTTTAATGAGCAACTCATGCCAAATACGTTGTCCTTTCGATTCAAAATATCACTGGCATCCGAATTCGCTTTCTTTATGCAGCTGACAACGCCGTCTATTAATGCACTTTGGAACTTTCGTTTTTGATACCGTAACTTTTCTCTCTTCTTCCAGTATCTTCAGTTCAAATTTGAACTCATTGTGAAGAGAGGTTCTTTTTTTACAGCATTTTGAAAGTGGGACTTTAATTATAATCACCTTGTATATACTTTAACAGGAAACAATTAAGTAATTATTTATTTTTGCAAAATTTCGGTTTTATTCCCTTGTTTATATAATATATCAGATTAATTCATACTTAAATAAGTTCCAAACGGATATTTATTAGTTTTTATTAGAAATTGAATAATATTTATGGTGTAATACGTCTCTATATTAGACCTATAGCGGCTTCAAGAAAAGGGCCACCAGGACCAGGTTCATAAAAACACTTTAATTTTTATTTACAGCCACTACATATATACAAATAATGTACTCTGGGTTATTATAAAGAAATTAAAGATTAAAAATAAAATTTGACTACAAGTGCACGATTAAATCACAAGTACAGTTCACTCCAATGTTGGAGATTTTCAGAATTCTCGAGTCTACGTCGAATCTAATTGCCTGGTCTGCGGCAGACCTTAGTCATTCCACGATGTGTTACACGAAACCACAAAGAGTTCACTTTTTAAACAGGCGGAATCTCCAGCCTATTCATTCACTTCAGTGGGAAAAAAAACATTTCTGGTCGACTTGCCGGAGAACTCTCTCTCTCTTCTTCACATTGATGAGCTTCCCTCACTTCTCATTGATGTAACATTTCTCAGCTCGTAGTCTAATCACGATGGAACAATTCATGATATAGTTCATATTCATTCTGTAGTTGTTTCGACCTGTGAAAGTCGCACAGACTAATTTCGAATTCGAAATTAGAGAAATCGTTAATTTTTTTAGTCTCATTATACATGATACCGAATATCAGATAGGTGTGACAGGTTTTTCTCATTAGTACAAAACACTAATTGCATGTAATATAACTACCCACAATACTGCTCGTCTACTGTCAAATTTCAGTAAAGGGTTATTATGCACTTGTCAAATAACATACATTTCTCTCTCCTGGGAATGAAATGCCTAAACTCTTTCCGTGAGAAAACAAAATGCTACAATGGATAACTGATATATTATTGCACATTCTTATACTTTAGTATAATATAATAATTATAATAGAGAAAATAGTTTTTCACAAAAAATTTGCATCTAATACTTTTATTTACAATAAAATTTTTGAAATTTATACTTTAATGCAAATTTACAAACAATAAATTGATTGATAGCACTTGTTCTGTTAATCTACTGTTTTCTGTATCTGTAGCTATTTGTCAACATAATGACGATTTTGGTACTATTAGTAAAATTTATAATAAATTAGCTTCCTTTAAATCAATATTAATTTCTTCGAAATGAAATAACTAAATCATTTATTCTATTTTTTTATGTGATTCGTAATATTTTTAACAGAATACAACAACAACAACAATAATACTATTAATAGAAAAATAAGTAAATAAATAAATAAAAAATAAAATAAAATAAAAAGTTTAAATGAAAAATTTGAAGATTTTCAGTCAAAGATGGTGAGAAAAAAAAATATTTCTTTTAATTTTCTTTTATCCATACAAAGCAATACTTACTTTCATAAATAAACAGAAGCTTAAAATTTCTGGAACATTAATTTAGGCAACATGTGTTGTTCCTGTTTACGAATAGTTTTCCTTTTGTGAATCACATTTAGCAAATGCAAGATAATTTTTCTTAGTAAAAGAATTCTTTTTCAAAAAATAAGCGCAGAAGAATAATCAACATCGTCAGCTGATAAAACAGTCGGCATAAATGAAAGAATGAAGTGTTCCAAATACAATAAGAAGCACCATACAGCTCAATAGGCACCGGAAAATGCCTAAAGAGATAAATGCGAAACTTCAAGAAGAAGGAATTGATCAACGTACTTCGAGTATTTATAGCCATTGGATACACTAACAAACGTTTAAAATCCCGATACAAAACATAAAAAGTGATTAAAAACTGTACTGCAAAACACTTCAAGCAAAAACAAAATTCTCCAGAACATTTCTTAAGACTAACGTTATTCATGAAACATTTCAAGAGTTAAGGGGCTCACAGTACCATTTTCCGCAAAATTTGCAATGGTGTTTTATTGGCTTGACCCTCATTTTCGGATAACGTCACGAATCCCTAACCAGGACATCATGTTCACACATGATAATAATAATAATAATAGAATAAAAATGAAAAAAAAAAAGTAAATAAACAAAAAAAAAAAATAAAAATAAGTAAATAAAAAAAAAAAAATAAAATAAAAATTAGAAAATAAATAAAAAATAAAATAAAAAAGTAAATAAATAAAAAGTAAAATAAAAATTAAATAAATAAAAAATAAAATTAAAATAAGTAAATAAAAAATAAAATAATATAAAAATAAGTAAATAAATAAAAAATAAAATAAAAATAAGTAAATAAATAAAAAGTAAAATAAAAAGCTTAAATGAAAAATCCAAAGAGTTTCAGTGAACGAAAATACGGTAAAAAAAAAATACTTCTTTAATTTTCTTTTATCCATACAAAGCAATACTTACTTTCGTAAGCAAATGGAAGTCTAAAATTTCTAGAACAATAATTTAGGCAATATGTTTTGTTCCTGTTTGCGAATAGTTTTCTTTTCATGATTCATGCATTTAGCAGATGCAAGGCAATTTTTTTAAATTAAAAATAAAATATAATAAATAATAAATAAAAAAATAACAGAAAATAAAAAGAAGACGAACATTACTATCGGCAATATTTTTGTTCCTGTTTACGAATAATTTTCCTTTCGTGAGTCACATTTTGCAGATGACGGATAATTTTTCAAAATAAGAAATAAAATAAAATAAATAATAAATGAAAAGTTAAAAAGAAAATTTCGAAGAGTTAATATTTCTTTAATTTTTTTTTTATCCATACAAAACAAGACTTACTTTCGTAAGCAAATGCAAGTCTAAAATTTCTAGAACAATAATTTAGGCAATATGTTTTGTTCCTGTTTACGAATCATTTTACTTCTATGATTCACGGCATTTAGCAGATGCAAGATAATTTTTCCCGAAGTAAAAGAATTCTTTTTCGGCAAATAAGCGCAGACGAATAATCAGCAACTTCAGCTGATAAAACAGTCGGTCGTGCAGAGAGGCAAAAGGAAATGTTTTTTGATAACGATTTTGATAAAATCCCACAGTTTGGAGGACTGTCTGGAAGAAAAAAAAAAATAAAAATCGTTTGGGAGAGTTAGGTGTGTCGTGGTGGAATGGATGCCACATCACAAGGATGAATCACCTGAACGCGTGGAATTTTTGGTCGAACATAAATACAGAAATCGTGTCAAAATACTACTCGGAACTATCTTGCGTTGTAATAAAACATTACTACTGCTACTCTCGTCTGCAATTTCGAACATGATTGTTTAAGGTCGCAGACGATTTTCTACGATTCACGAACTCATTAAAAAGAACGCGATAAAAATAAACTCGCATATATTTCCAGTCATTTATTTTATTTAGTTCGTCTGTGTTTAATACTACTTTAATATTGAATAATCGATTTATATATTTTTTTCTATAAATGAATTCAACAATCTTTTTATATTATTTATTTTATATAAAAGATATGCCAAAAACATTTGGATAATTTTTTTTAATGCACTTGAATGAGAGGAATGGAATGTGATTATTTTTTTAAAGCTTTCACTATAACTTACGCTATCCACCAGTGGGAATCGAACCCTTGTTCCCTTACATCATTCTACTGGACCTATGGTTTTTTTCAATGGGCTTCTATGAAACGTATGGAATGCGATTACTTTTAAAGCATTTACTGTAACGTACACTACCCACCAGTGGGAATCGAACCCTTGCTCCCTTACATCTTTCTACTGGACCCCCGACTTTTTTTTTCAATGAGAGAAATCCAAAGTGATTATTTTTAAAATTATTTATTGTTAATGTGCATTACCCACCAGTGGGAATCAAACCCTTGTTCCTTTTCTACTGGACCCACGATTTTTTTTTTCAATGAGAGGATTGGAATGTGATTATTTTTAAAATCATTTACTGTAACTTATACTACCTATCAGTGGGAATCGAACCAAATTTCCCTTACATCTTCCTATTAGAACCATGATTATTTTTTCGTACATCACTGGATTTTATATTCCATTTATGTATACAAAATCAGTTCACTGACAAATAGTGACGTCCAGCAATTTAATTCTCGATGTGAGACGCTTACAAAAACTGTCATAATCGCCGCTGAATCTACTTGTTTTTTTAATCAATGATGATATTTAAATCATAAATACTTTCCAGATTAAAAAGATAGAAAATATTCCCGAATATTGTCTAATATATCATCATCATCAATGGCGCAACGGCCCCATGGCGGACCAAGGCCGTCTGCCTGGGGGCAGATTTCTAGACAGGAGATGTTTTCTTTTTACGGGGTAGGGTTGTCAGCACTACACCCAACGCTCTACAATCATATTAGACCGGTGGTTTAAAGTGGATTCCAAACCACTACAAGCTACCATGGCACGCCGAGATTCGAACCCGAAACCTGTGGCATCGAGGCATAACTGAGAATAATAAAAAACATAAGTTGAATAATAAAAAAAACTGAGAATAAAAAAAACATAAGTAGAGTAATAAAAAACATAACTAGAAATAAAAAATCTATAATTAGAATAATAATAAACATAACTGAGAATAAAAAGAAACATAAGCAGAATAATAAAAACATAAGAGAATAATAAAAAAACATAAGCAGAGTAATAAAAAACATAAGTAGAATAATAAAAAACATAAACAGAATAATAAAAAACATAATTAAGAATAAAAATAAACATAAGTGAGAATAAAAAAACATAAGCAGAATAATAAAAAACATAACTAAGAATAAAAAAAACCATAACTGGTAATAAAAAAAACGTAGAATAATAAAAAACAAAAGTAGAATAATCATGCATATTTTTCTTACTCTACAATGGAGTGTTTTATTACTGGAATCTACTTTTATTATTCTACTCTATATTATTCTACCTTTTCAGTAATCTTACGGAAAATGGGAAAATCAGAAACTGAAAAAAAAATTAAGTTGAACGATTCAAAGGTAGATTTAACTGTAATTTTTGGAACTAACATATTTTTTTTCTTTTAAATGTAATTTTTGTTTGATTTAAATCCGGTTTTTTTAAAAAAATGTTTCTGACATTCTAAATTACTTTTTAAAAATATATATATTTTTGAAGGTGAACTACCGTGTCTCCTTAAAGCTCTTTCACACATGATAAATTGAAATTCGTAAGCGGATTTCAATAGTATGACAGATAATTTTCTAAAAACCTTCAGATTTTTATAGAAAAGTCGTAAGACAGGAGGTATATGCCAACAAAGCCAAAGTTAAATGCGCTTAAAAATATTTTGTTCAAGGTTTCTTTTTAATTTATTGCAAATTAAGAGATAAAGAGTTTTGTTCAATAAAGCACTACCGTTGGATGAATTATCCCTGCCTATACCGAACGGAGGCTTGATTCGTTTTGTCGCTCTACGGTCATCTTGTGCACACTTTAGGCTAAATAGACTACAACTTAACGGGGATTCCCAACCACTTACAATCATGGCACCGCCAGGGTTCGAACCTGAAACCTTCGGTACCAACGATTAGAGCTCTAGCCAGCTGGCCATCATGCCACTACCGAAAGGAGGAACCGATTATTCGTTAGAGGTGCAAGTCAGATATATGCGGT